>CAMPDV010000535.1:0-234758 GCA_946699065.1 Loxodes magnus | reverse complement strand
CCAGTAAGTTAAGCAAGCATTAAAATAGCGATTAGTATGAACCGTTTTTAGATCTTACTAACACTGTTTGACTGCTAATGTAGACAACAAGATATGCTAGGAGGTGATACGTTTGGAATGGACAGAGAAATAAAACCGTCGATACTTCAGTGGCAGATAATAGATTAAGCTATTTACAGTGTTTAAGGAACTTGAGAGTGTCAAGAGGTTTGTATACAAATGAAGCTTCAAAATACAGTTGATGGATAAGAATTTGCTAAGGATGTAAACAAAAATCGAATAGCGAAGGACTAGAGTAAAACTGTCTTAAGAACTAGGCGTATAACTAGTATTAGCTAAACTTGTTCTTACATAACAGTAAGATTACAGATATGATTCATACTTCAATGGTTCTGGACATAGCCTAGCAACTAAAATTCTCAGATTATGCTAAAGAAGATCATAGTAAGAACTAACTAGTCAGCATCTCAGAAAGCCAATGATACTGTAGTCTAGCAACATCACTAAGATGAAGCAATCTCTAATCTTTCTTACATACTATAATTAGAATCTAATAAATTCATACTGTTTAAACCAGATAATCTAATAAGATATGAAAAATAAGTACTAAAGCCTTAAAAATTATTTGACTTTTAATTGAATTAAATGGGTTTCATGGTAGCGAAACACAAACCACAAATGAAGAAAGCAATAAGAGTCAATCCAGAGACTAATCTACTGCCAGGCAGGTAAAAGAACACTCATGTCTAGATACTACTCAAGAAATTCAAATAGTACTCAAATAAGAGTCAGAAGCTAGATTTTAAAGCCTTTTTATAGATGCTCACTGATCTTAATGAAAAGCATAGGAATATGACAGAGTCTACGTTCAAACTTTTTGATTTAATAGGGACGGGAAAGATAATTTTTAGGGATTTTTGCGTAGCTCTATATGTTGTATGTCATCGAAAGAAGAAAAGATTCGCTTTGTGTTTGATGCTGATGAAAACTCATTTTTGACATAAAATGAGTTTTAATAAATGCTTAAGACGACGATAGGCTTCGCGAAGAAATTCAACAAAGCACCGTAAAATGAGCAGGATGATGTTTGAATATACAGCGTAACCAAAAAAAATCCTGAATCCGAAGTAAAAATAATCCTATGAATTGTTCTACGAATGAGCGGCTAAGAATTTGGACACCTCGTCTTTGCTTAATATTTTTGAGATTGTTCCTTCACCAGAAAAAGAGAAAACGATAATAAAGCAAATAATGACTGACTTGTAAAATAAGCCACTCTAACCAGGAGAAGACTGTATGCACTAAGCTATAGTTGGTGAGAGTCTTGGAAGCTTTATATTAATTCTGACAGCAGAATTTTAATTAAGAAGAGTAATCGAGTCAGCTAGCGCTCTAGCGAATGAACATGAAAAAAAGAAAGCGGAATCGTATGAATAGTTCAAAACTATCAAAACTAGTAGATTGGCTTTAAGATCCTTAGAATTTGATAATTCTTTTATAGATGGAGAGATTAAAGGAACTTTGAAGAATAGCCTGATGCAAGACTATGTTTATATTCTAAATCCTTAAATAGTCTGGAAGAACTTATTCAGCTGATATGGAGGAGGCCCAATATTTCTGAGGAAAGTGATTGTAACTAAAAATGAAAATTCCGTACCGTTTGTCGAACTCTATCCTAAGATCGTAAAACTTCATCTTTGCTCCCAGAGTGGAAACTTTGATAAAGAGATGAAAAATGGGTATTTTTAAGCTCGGTTATGACGATGGGATAGACTAAATCTAATATGGTCGAAAAGAGCAAATCATCATAAGAAATCAGACTCTGGACAAAAACTCCAGGAGCAGAGTGAAATTTAGTGACTAACTTAGATGAAACTGTTTAAGATGTAAGAGTAGAAACTGGCTAGTTCTTTATGATTGAATAGAAATGTACAGAGTATACAAAAACAAGGACAAAGTATAATTGGCCTAGAGATAGAATTTCTAAGAAAATGGAGTAAAAAGATTGAAGGAAAACTTTGAGGTAGGAGATAGATTGGATGTTTGGAATCCTTTAGTGCACAAATGAAGACTCGTTACAATCTAGTAGCTCAACACAAAATAAATTATAGTCCATTTCATAAACGAAAAGTACAAGCAAGATAGACAGCTACCAATCGAAAGGAAAACGATATAAGGTTACTAGAGTTACTATAAGATAATAGTTAATTGTTCTAGACCAAAGGAAGTAATACTAGTAGTTAAAAGACTAAAGAAAAAGCTTTGAGAAAATAATATTGATTATTATAAGCATTAAGTTGTTTATTGTTAGAGGCGATAAAAAAGGAAAAAAGAGAGCAATATTATCTTAAAGTTTACGGTTAAGTATTGTAGTGTGTACTATATCATCTGTCTTTGCTTAAGTATCAAAATATGATTTAATAGCTATGCTCAATTTTAAATATCTTGCTTTCCCTATTTATGACTACTTTGACGCCTATTGAATGGTCTGAAGAAGTATCTCAATCTATTATCTATTGCTCTTACATAACTATAGTTATTCTCTATTCTTCTTAGAAAAGTCTTACAAGTTTCGGATATTCTCCTTTGAATTTTTAAAAGACATCGTAAAAAGATAGAACATGCAGGATATAATTGATCCCAATAAATTTGCTTTGCATAAACGAAAGTAAAATTTGAGTTCTTAAGATTGTTTTTTACTAGACCTTATATCTAAAAGGCTCCAAATCAATTGAAAGAGAAGATATTTGACAAAACATCCTGAAACAAATATTCTAACAGCTCGTTCTAAGCACTTTCTCAACTTCTTCTCTCCATATCATTTCTACCTCTTAAATTAGGTCTTTTAGCAATGCAATCATTTACATCAGCAACTGATTACATTTCACATTCAAGCTAACGGTTCATTTCAAAGTCTAGATTTACTTATGCTTTTCTCCTTAGTCTCTATTTGGACTATTTTTGATGTCTCTGATAAATTTCATAAGCTACCTTTATTACTCCAATCTTGCTAACTATACCTTTAAAAACCTCATTTACAAAGCGACTTAATGGAGTAGAGAGTTGATAGACAAGAGGTAGCTTTGCAAAGAAAGAAACTTAGCGAGCATTATACGGAATAATGTGGCTACCAATGAAGGAGCCATTATTAGATTCTAGCTTCATACATCGAATGATTAATCCCATATACGATAATCTAGTTAGTTATCTATAGTCAATTAGCTTAAAAATGTTCAAATCATTTCAAAATTCTTAAATTGAAAATACTTACGAAGATCAAGAAGATTAACTGATTTTCGCTTGAATGAAGTTATCAATAGAGTAACTTAACCAAGTTAAAAATCTAAAGATCTTCCCTTTAAACTCAGCTCTTTATCTACTTTTCTTGTCTCGAGATTGTCTTAGGAGCTATTGCAACCTTAGATAGAGTGATCCAATTTTCTGCAATAATTATATAAATGATCTTAATGCTAACCTTGTGCTAATGATACTAATTCAGCTATTATACTGAGACAAATTAAACTTAGTCTTAGGTATCAAATTTTTTCATCTAATTTTACTTTTTCTTTGACTTTTAATTTTTTTCCTTTAAGCTAAGTTTTGAATTCTTTTATCCCTTCAAAATCTTAATTATTTAAACTTAACTACTAAGCTTTGCATAAAATAAACTTAGTATCTTTTTTTACTACTATTAACTACTGTGGATCACTAAGTTACTCACTAGCCAATGTGAGTAATAGTTAATTAACAATACTAGCTAAACACAATATTTAGTAAGCATCTTTCAATTCTTATTCTTTCATTAAGCTCTTTCCCAGCTTTATTTTCTTTCTGTTGTATTATGAGATTTATCATACTAATATTACTAACTTAAAAGAGCTAAAGCATTACCATTCAACTTTCAAAATTATTCATTCTCTTCTAGCTTTAATGTCTCTAACTTTTATCTCTATGAACTGGTTTACTTTTTAGACTTTTCATTGAAAATGTCTTCTTTAACTGATTTGATCCAGAGTTCAATATTTTTAACTTCTCTTTGCTTCTTGAATTAGCATACTTAAGCAAATCCGCTTTCTTCTGCACATCCAGTTTTATTCTTCTCTCTATCTTTATAAATTGGCTAGTTGTAGCATCGATCTTATCCCCATAGAAGTTTACATTAACTGATGAAATCTTAAGAGCTGTATTCTTACAAACTCTGGAATTCTTTCTTAGTTTATACTCCATTTGGTCTATCCTCTACATTTTCTCTGCTTCTGTAATTAAAAACCTACTGCTATCTATAGACTCATTTGATCTATCTATTCCTTCTTACTACTAAACCTCTTAGTAAAGCTTATTTTAATAAATATCTTTAAATTCCTTTCTAAACCTTACCGTTATACTAAGATAAAATTAGTATCTTTCGATTTGTTAGATACAACCTTACTCACTTATAGTCTTTATTAATACTAAGAGTTACAGTATCTTTTATATGGAAGATTTAGTTATTTTAAAGCCCTTTATTACTAAATTAAATGAAAAACTTATATTTTTGATTACTTTAATACCACCTAGATTTACTAATATCTGCCTTAAAATCTAAAATCCTTGATCATCTAACTTCTCTAGGTTTGTGCTGCAGAATTACGTTTATCCTTTTTTCGGTCCAATGAAATTCTAGTTATACAGTCTACTCATAATTTCTGTTCATTCTACCGATGAAATCAGAACGCTGAAAGATCTCAATTTTATCTCTTTCTTCTCAATAATTTAGTCACCAGAACTTTCAGCTTTATATGACATCCTTTCTCTTTCTCTTCTAATGATAGATTTGTAAGTAGTATCTGAGTAGTCGAATCACTCGCATTTTATCATATCTAATTGTAATAACTCTAACTGAAGAGTACATCAGAATCATTCTTCTGTTATAAACTATTTTAGCACTAAGCTAACTTTTCTTTTAAGTACTCCTTTTTTAGGATTGAAGGGCAAATATTACTGAAGGTTGTTTTCTATAGTTAGATGTTTGATTATTTTTAAGCTAAAAGTTACTTTGATACTCAACGCTTTTTATGTTTCTTAGAATTAAATAAAAATAAATTTAAAGCTAGTTCCTATAAGCTACTATTTCCTTTTAGTACCTACTTCTTAATGTATCATATCTTTTATATAAGCATCTTTAGCTATTCAGTCTTACTATTTATCCAATCTTTAGATTTAGTTTTCCTATAGCTAATCATATGATATGACTATCTATTTTCAATCAACTATAAACTATCTTTGTATACTGATCTCTTATATCTTCATCTCTTAATTAATCTTGACACTATATTTTGTTTTTGTCTCTATCTTTCATTCTGACTCTTACCTATTGAGCATCTTTATAAGTTTCTTTCTTGCAGCTAATCAATAAACTTATATTTAACTTTTACCTTCTTACAGAACCTCTCAACTAACTTACTCTTACTCTATGTTCCTCTATTTTACTTACCATATCGACTTATATCTTCAATGCTTAGGTTTACTTATAAGGTTTTATTTATTTACTTCTCCAGTTAAGTATTTAGAGGATGATAATTAGCAAGTATGACTCCCAATCAAGATACCAGATTCATATTCTATTCCTACTGACTTAGTAAACTCGCTTTCTATCTCCTATATATTAATAGCTTTCTGTCCTTTATTTTCGGTTGATTATGTAAAGAGAGTAAGAAAGACTTTCAATGCGATCTTCTGCAAAAGATGGAAGTTTAGATATATTTGATAAGTTCTAGGGTATTAACACCCTTAGCTGTTTTTATCTCTAGTGATGATGAAACGAACAGAGAATCTCCTGACACTGAGCTCTAAAATTTGATCCTCAGATGAAAAAATTCTAGCTTAAGACTGACAGACAACTTGACTTACGAAATCAAAGCATGACTCTATTTCATAAACCATTCTCATAACTTAGGAGACCAATTAATACCCTTGATCATCAGAATTAGAACCCTTTTCATAAAAGCTAAGTCTTAATACTCAGTTACATAAATAAAAGGATCTTAAACAAAGTACTCAAAAAAGCCAGGATAAGAAAAGTTCCACTAACTGTATATTTAAAAAGCTTCAGTTCAGTTGAGCGTTTCTATAAGCTAACACACACTCTGCTATAAAAGCTTCTCGTTCTAACATTTTGTAGACAGATTTGAAGAGAAGTATCTCTTATTGGTATTGGGTTAAATAGGAGTGTGATATAAGATGTTAATAGTTTGTTAGTCGTAAACTTAGAAGCAATATTACGCTTTAAGAGATTATATTTCTTATCCTTTACTAATCATACTAAATGGTAGGCTTATTTTACTAGTTACATTTCAATGGTGAAGCTTCTTAAGATGGTTATTTTTGAGAGCGAAAACAATTGATAGAGCTACATGGTAATGAAATATGTTAATGAGTAAGTTGTAAAATAGCTGTTAATCTATAGCATCTGATTGAAAATACTAAATTGCTGACTACTAAAATAAGCCGTTGCAGCAGTATTTGCTTAATAGAAATGAAATCTATTATATTACCTCAGTTCCTCATTTTCTGATGCATTAACTTTCTCCAGCTTGGTGCATTAATTTGGATCTCTTATTAACTTTTTATAATTTCCTGCATATAAAATTTGAAGCTTCTATGTTATAAGTGGATAGATCTTCCTACTCTTTACTTAGCATTAACTAAGCTGACTCTTTTCTTATTACAGCATAGATTAAATATCATTTTATCATTTTAGCCTTTATTTTAACCTTTAAAGCTATAATTCTTTATTTACTTAGGAAATATCAAATGCTAGTAAGATTAATAGAGAAACAAATTAGTCTTAAGATAGTTCCATAGCTAACACTTTTCCCACTTCCTATTGTTTTAGGCTGTTATAGCACATCTTATTAGCTTTAACTATTATTTCCATCTTTCAGCTTTATTTCCATTATATCTAGATAATCCATCCTGGAAATCCTTTTTCTTTATTTGCAGTCCAACGCTTCTTCAATCATTAGAGCTATATAAATACTTATTCCCCTTCATGCTTCTTTTGCCAGTGTTAAAGTTGCTGACTATTACTAATATTATATCATTAAAACATATGTACTCTTTCCTTATTTATAATGTCCTACAAATGTAAATATCATTCTATGTAATTACCTTTTGAAGCAAATTAATATCATATATCTCACAAAGTACCTTTAGAATCTTATCTTCCGATAACTGAAATTTTAATATACTATAAGTTCATCCACACTCTCTTTATTCTCAAGGCTTCACTCATATTTCTACTGATCAAACTACTTTTTATTCCTCTTTCCTTTTTAAATACAACTCCATTATATAGTAGACTTATTATTACTTCTATAGTTTCTTTTTATTAAAATACTAAAGATCCTTTAATAACTACATTTCAAGCTATTCATACTTAGCTTAGTAATCCTACTTTAGATTCTAATTTTACTACTTTATTCTAGCTACTCTTATAGTTATTAAGTTGCTTAATTCTACTAGTTCCATGTTCTTTTAACTTACCTCTTATTAGTCTATTCTAGTTCTGCTTTTTGATATAAATTGCTCTATATAGCTTAGTTAAATACTCTATTACTTCAGTTCCTCATCTTATCTCTTTAATCTTTATTCTGTATGTTTTAATCTAGTCATTCTGCTCTTTATGGCTATTATTCTTACCTAGTTAAACTAATTTTCCTCTATTTACTTTAATAGCTTCTATGTATAATCTGCTATTGTTAGCTTTTCTCCTTTATAGCTCTTAATTTAAGTTACTAGACTTCGCTTTAGTCTTTAAGATAGGTTTGCTTCTTACAAATCCAAGTCATCAAACTTAATTAATCCTCTTATTAATCCTATCTCAATCTTAGTCAAATAAGTAATTCCTTTTATCTTAAGGAATAATAATTCTTATTATATCTATTTACTACTAAACATCTTACACTTAATAGATAAATTAATAAATATCTTAAACTTACTTTTTAAGCTTTACTATACTTAGATAATATTAGTATCTTTTGGAATGCTTGATACTTTCTTACTATTTTAGTCTTTTAGAAACTAAGAGTTTTTAGTACTTTAGTATAAGATATTTATTTATGTTCTTTTAATGAATAAAGAACTTACAAATTTACAGTTTAAGTTTGTAGTTCCGTTTATATTAATACCACCTAATTCTTTTAACTTTAGTTGCTTCTAAAATCCTTATTTATATATTGTTCTCTATATTTATGTGTGAATTAATTCTTTAGTCATTTCTTAATCCATTAGAATCCTATTATTCTACAGCCTACTAAACTTCTTAGATTAGCTTCTGTTTCTTCTACTAATAATTTTAAAATATCAAGATATTTTAAGCTTTAATCCAAATTTCTAAGTAGTTCATTACTTGCAACACAACAATCTTACAACTTTATTCTTCTTCTAAAGATAGATTAATGAATCTATCTTTAGTAGTTGATTTAATCAAATAATAATTATATCACATCTAGTAGCAAGTGCTTTTATTTTCCTTTCTACAGTGTAACTCTTATAAACTTCTCATAACATAACATTTATTCAAACAAAGCTCTGTATTAATACATAACTTCAATATAGAAAACTTTAGAACTATACAATCATTATATAGAAAAAGGAATGAGAAAGAAGTTTAATAGATGCTACTTGCTGATGTATATAGAGGATATTAGTTTATAATTAGAAGTTAATAATCTCAATTTGTTTGCTGCTTAATATGCCAATTCTATAGTAATGAAGCTTATTATACTTACTTATAATCTGATATTCTTTAAACAATGAATGAAGGACTATTGTTCTCTACTGCTAGTAATCATTTATTACTTATTTATATGAATGACTATCTTTATGTCTTTATATCTTACTTATTTTCTATCTTTCATATCTTGTAAATAAAAGTTTTAATATTACTTTCTTATAATAAGCATGTAAGATACTAATTCATCAAATTTAAAACTGAATACTAAAACTAATTTAGACTACTATTATTAACTAATTTATTACTTAGTCTTGTATCTTTAAAAGTGTAAATATCATGAAATAACATTCTTATTATTATTTTGTTATTTGTAAATCTAACTGTGGGCTTATATAACTTCATTATACCTATCTATTTATTATTTTTAACTTCAAATTTTACTTATAACTAACTAAGCTTGTTCGTTTAGTAACTAAAATAGAGTTTATAAATAGCATAGAAATCCTCTTTCTAAAGATATAAGTTTATTTTAGTTAAATAAAGGTGACTAATACTCTATTTATATAATTAAATAAAACTATTTTTTACTTAAAATTCATAAAATCTATCTCTTCTTTTTCCCTTTTAGTCCTCATTGCTTCTTTCTTAGGATTACGAGTTCTATCTTATTACCTTATTAGTGAAGTAAAATCGAACAATCTTCAATGAATGTTCATAAATACTTAGATTTCTCTATTGTTAGCTTTATTATCTTATAGCTTTATTAGCTCTTTTTATCATCTCTAAATTATCTTCAGTTAACTAAGTTTATCTAAGAAGTTTAAATCTTTAGATTCATCATTTCTACTTTTATTCTACTACCTTAATCAAAAATTTGTCTTTCATTCATCCAGTTTTTTACAGAGCTTGCTTACCTACAAATTATCTAGCTACATTATCAATTTTATTACATTGTAGAGTCTATGTTTGACTGTAGAAGCTTTAAGAGTTGTAATCTTACAAAACTAAGATAGCAGACTTAGTTTGCCCTCCAAGTAGTTTAATCTTAAATTTTATTCTAAATCTGTTTTTCTCTAGATTAATAATTTTATAGTACCTTCTTACTACTAAATACCTTACACTTAATACTTAAATTAATAAATATCTTATAAGATCTTTTTAAGCTTTACTATTATACTAAATTATTGGTAGTATCTTTTGAAGTGTTAGATACTTTCTTCATAGTCTTTATTAGTAATAAGTTTTAGATTTAGTATCTTTTCATTTAAGGATTTAATTAACTTAATCATTTAAGTTTAAATTACTTTGTGATTACATTAATACCGCCTAAATTTGCTTAAATCTAGTTATAAGTATCAAATCCTTAATTATATGCTTGCCTCTATATTTGTATGTGATGTAAGGCGTTTAGTTCTTTTTTAATCCATTAGAATCTTTATTAATCTACAGTCTATTTAGCCTTCTAGATTTGCTTCTGTTTCTCCTAGTGATAAATTTAAAATATCGAATGATTTTAAGTTTTATGATTCAATTTTCTTATTAGTCTATCACTTGAAATGCAACAAAACTTACAACTTTATTCTTCATTCATCTTCTTCAAGTTTGTGATATTTCTTAAGTAGTTGATTTAGTAAAATTATAATAATATCACATCTAGTAGCAAGTGACTTTATTTCCCTTTCTAATCCAAATTTCAAAACGACAGTGTAACTCTTACAAGCTTCTCATATAATAATTATAAGAGTCATGCTATTAGCATTTTTAACACTAATCTTATTTTTCTTTCTATTACTCTTTTATAAGATTAAACTAGCAAATATTGCTTCATTATTGTAGAGTAACTAGTAGATTAATACTCTCATATAAATATGCTTTCTCTAAAAATACTGAGTCTTATTATATTCCTCTTAAGATTACTTCCGAAACTTAATTATAAGAAAAATATGCTAATTATCGTTTTTTAACAAGACTCTGATTATTACATCATACTAGTCTTTTTAAAGTGATTACAGTTAATTTTTTAGCTATAGACTTAATTAAATAATACCTTAAATATACTTATGTCTAAGAAATTCTCATATTTTTAGAATATTCTAATAGATAGAAGAGATATGCAATAGAAATAAATTGATAAAGTAATTATTTACTCGTAGGAAGCAAGTAGTTTATATTTGTATTAGTACAAGAAAAGGAAATCAAGATGCTAAACTAGTTGAGTATTAATAAAATTGCAATTATAATGTTAACTGCTATCTTGTGCCTATTTATTAGCTAATTTATAGAATTAAAACAATAAATAGAAAGATTTAATCTTAGTGTGTATCTCAATCAATTTTAAGTATACTAGATTTAGTAATAATTAGTATAACTATAGAAAATATTTATTATTCTTTAATCCAAACATAAGGGAATACAATCCATATATCAAATTTACTATACTATTATCACTATACAGCCATTATTCATATCAACCCAGTGCCAATACAATTTATCAAAAAACATACAACTAAATAATACAACGCTATTTAGTTCAAATTTACCATTCTCATCATAAACACATTATAGTATCAATCAATATAAATCAGTTATATGTAAACATTATACAATTCTAGATCATCCATTTTCCATACCAAACTATTGCTTCTACCTAAAATTATTACAATCTTAAAAAACCATATACCATTTTAATCATATTCTTACAACCATTTATTACAAAATATCAAAATTAACCATATTATAAAAAGTTAAAACAAGATACTATAATATAACTAAGATTTACAAATCTTTATTTAAAACCAATATATTTATTTTTAAATCAATTAAAATGTAGAAAGTTTTCGATTTTATTTTTTAAATCAGACTCACTCATCACTACTTGAACTAGATTTCTGCGAACGAGATCTTTTTTCAATCCTCTTGCTTTTAGCTGAAGATTTAGTCTTTCCAGAGAAATCTACTTTTTAAGCTTGATTTTTTCTTTTTTCTTATACAAAATTAATAACTCCTACATCACCTGTTCCTTTTTCAGCTGATATATCTTCTTCTTTCTAATTTTCGTCTTCCTAATCTTCATTTTCGACTTCTTATGGCTCGACTTCAGGAGCCTCTACTTCTGGTTCATCGTTTACTTAATCTGCATATAAATCATCTGGTACGGTATTAACTTATACAATTCCATCTTCTTCATCTTCTTATGGCTCGACTTCAGGAGCATCTACTTCTGGTTCATCGTTTACTTAATCTGCATATAAATCATCTGGTACGGTATTAACTTATACAATTCCATCTTCTTCATCTTCTTATGGCTCGACTTCAGGAGCCTCTACTTCTGGTTCATCGTTTACTTAATCTGCATATAAATCATCTGGTACGGTATTAACTTATACAATTCATCTTCTTCATCTTCTTAAGGCTCGACTTCAGGAGCATCTACTTCTGGTTCATCATTTACTTAATCTGCATATAAATCATCTGGTACGGTATTAACTTATACAATTCCATCTTCTTCATCTTCTTATGGCTCGACTTCAGGAGCATCTACTTCTGGTTCATCATTTACTTAATCTGCATATAAATCATCTGGTACGGTATTAACTTATACAATTCCATCTTCTTCATCTTCTTAAGGCTCGACTTCAGGAGCATCTACTTCTGGTTCATCATTTACTTAATCTGCATATAAATCATCTGGTACGGTATTAACTTATACAATTCCATCTTCTTCATCTTCTTATGGCTCGACTTCAGGAGCATCTACTTCTGGTTCATCATTTACTTAATCTGCATATAAATCATCTGGTACGGTATTAACTTATACAATTCCATCTTCTTCATCTTCTTATGGCTCGACTTCAGGAGCATCTACTTCTGGTTCATCATTTACTTAATCTGCATATAAATCATCTGGTACGGTATTAACTTATACAATTCCATCTTCTTCATCTTCTTATGGCTCGACTTCAGGAGCATCTACTTCTGGTTCATCATTTACTTAATCTGCATATAAATCATCTGGTACGGTATTAACTTATACAATTCCATCTTCTTCATCTTCTTAAGGCTCGACTTCAGGAGCATCTACTTCTGGTTCATCATTTACTTAATCTGCATATAAATCATCTGGTACGGTATTAACTTATACAATTCCATCTTCTTCATCTTCTTATGGCTCGACTTCAGGAGCATCTACTTCTGGTTCATCATTTACTTAATCTGCATATAAATCATCTGGTACGGTATTAACTTATACAATTCCATCTTCTTCATCTTCTTAAGGCTCGACTTCAGGAGCATCTACTTCTGGTTCATCATTTACTTAATCTGCATATAAATCATCTGGTACGGTATTAACTTATACAATTCCATCTTCTTCATCTTCTTATGGCTCATTAAATAATCTTTGGAATTTCATTTATGCGAAACGGTTTACTTAACTTCCATGTAATTCTATTACATCACTAGGACTTATTCCCTCTAGATCAAAGACTTATTCTCTAATATATTCTTAATCTTTTAGTTTACTTCTAATTACAAAAGCTTCTCCATCTGTTCTTATTTCATGACTGTACCATTATCCTATTTTTAGAGGCTCTTCAGTTATCTTTATTGTTTTTTCAGCGTTTTCCAAATAAAGATCACCAATTGGATTTTGTAATATGCTTATTGTTGGTAATTTAATTAATGTTTGCTTTCCAGAATCTTTTCTTAATATTTCTTCAAGCATATAATCAATTTCGAAAGAATACGATGGTGTGCTGAAATCGTTTCTCTAAAAAATGTAAATTATTTCTTCAAGTTCTAATCCTTCTCTAAATCTAGCTTGTCCTTCACCTTTTGTCTCAACTTTAGCATCTTCCCCTTATGATACAGATACATCATTTTCAAATGGCCACACTGTGATTTCACCTTCAGTTTCTAACTATAAGATTTCTTCTTTCTTTTTCTGAATTCTGTTTTCTTCTTCTTCATTTTTCTATATTATCTGTTCATATTCATCTGCTTCCTTTTCACTTTGAGATTTTTAAGAATCATCTGCAACTTCAACTGTATCAATATCTTCATTTTGAGGTAATTAAACATCATTTGTAGTTTCATCTATATCAGTTTCCTATACGATTTCAGGTTTATTTTCTTCCTTTTCTATATCTTAACAATCTCCACCATCCCAACTACAAGCTTCTGTGAAACATTCAATATTGCATCGGCCATCTCCAATATATTGTTAGGGGCAAGTTATCGGGCATTCATCAAAGGTTTCCAAACAATCAGTGAAATCGTAATTACATTCTGGAATATTACATTATTCATCGCAGATAAAATCTTGCTTACATTCGAAAGGACATCCAGAGCAATCATTATTATCCCAATTGCAATTCTTATTATTACAGTTCTTGTGGCAAACACCATCTCCTAACATATCCAAATAGCATCCCACAGCACAATCATCATAAGCTTTGCAATCTGAACCATCCTAATCGCATGAATCAAATTAGCATTATATATCACATACTCCGTTGTTTACCATAGTCTCCTTACAATCAGGAGCACAATATTCTAATTATAAGCAATCTCCTTTATCCCATCCACATGCTGCTGTGTTACACTCATAGTTGCAATATCCATCACCTAACCATGAAACAAAACAGTTTTCTGCACAATTAGATTTTATGCAGTCTCCAGCATCATATTTGCATCTTGAATTGTAGCAATCTTTCTAACATTCTCCATCACCTATCATACTTGTAGTGCATTACCATGCACATTTTTGTGAGCAGTCTGCTCCATCAAAATCACAAGCTTAATTGAAACAACTATGATCGCAATGCCCATCAGATATCATTTCCTCCAAACAAAATTCCGAACATCTAGGTAAGCAATCGAATACATCCCATTTACAAGCTTCGTTATTGCATTGTTCATCACAAACACCATTATTTAACATACTTTTCTAGCAAGAACTATTACATTCTTCTAATTTATTACAGTCTCCATTATCAAACAAACATTCAGGATTGTAACAAGTTTAATCACATTCACCATCACCTATCCAAGCTAAAGGACATCCCCAGCCACTCAAATGATTGCAATCTTCTCCATCATAATTACATTCTTTTATGTAGCATTCTTATTAGCACATTCCATCGTTAATCATATCTGTACTGCAACCCAAATTACAATCTTATGGGCAATCTCCAGAATCATAATCGCATTCCCCAATGTTGCATTCTTCATCACACACACCATCTCCATTGAAACCTAAGGGACAACCCGCTCTAGTACAATTATCGCAATCAGATCCATCAAAGTTGCAAGCTTAATTGAGGCAAAAAACATCACATTATCCATTATTAATCATTGATATTTTGCAATCTGGGCTGCATTCTTCCTCTGGCTTACAGTCTTACAAATCATGATTGCAAGCGTCGACATTGCATTCATCTTCGCAAATATCATTTCCAATCATATAATTATGACAACCTGGAGCACATAAATCTTCAGGAGGTGCACAATCATTTTCATCGTATTCGCATTCAACAACATTGCATGCTTCATCACATATTCCGTCTCCAAGCATGCTAATTGGACATCCTTCAGTACAGGTAGGTTACTCATAGCAATCATTTCCATCATAGAAACAAGATTGAGTAAGGCATTCTGTATTGCATATTCCATTGTCTATCATAGTAGCTTAACATCCAGGACTGCAAAGATCTACAGTGCAATCATTTCCATCCCAATTACACTCTACATTGTAGCATTCAGCTTCACAAACTCCATTGTCAATTTGAGACTAAGAACAATCTGGAGCACATTCACTTTCTATAAAGCAATCATTTCCATCATAGCTACAATTCTAGTTCCAACATTCTTTGTCACAAGTTCCATCGTTGATGTAGTTTAATGAACATCCTGGTGAACATTCTTCGACACAGTCACCTCCATCAAATGAGCATTAAGTTGTATTGCAAGCTAAGTCACATTTTGAGTTTCCAATCATTCCAGGAGCGCATCCATCGGCACATAAATCACAGTCTCCACCATCCCATTAACAAGCTTCATTATAACATTCAATATCACAAACTAAATCGTTTATAAATTACTTTAAGCAATCAGCAGTACAATAATCTATACAATCGTCTTTATCATATTAGCATTGAGGTAAGAAACATTCTTCTTAGCATAATCCATCTCCAACCATATATTCTTCACATCCTTCAGCACATGGTTCTACTGGGAAAGTAATGCAATCATTTCCATCGTTGAAACATTCAGGAACTTCACATTCTGTATCGCAATGTTTATCTCCTATCCATGAAATTAAGCATCCTTTATCTCCGCATTATTCGCAATCATTATCATCGTGATGGCATCTTTCAGTTAAGCATTATTCTTAGCATACTCCATCTCCAATTTAAGACCATTTGCAACCTTCATCACATTCTTCTATATTTGCGCAATCATCTGAATCGAAATAACACTCTTCTATGTTGCAAATTTCGTCGCAAACCTTATCTCCAACCCATTCCCATCTACATTCCTCGCTACAATATAAAGGACCTGGGTAATTGCATTCACCTTAATCGAAATCACATTCAGTAACATTACAAGCAAGATCGCATTTTCCATTTCCTAAAAGTAAAGGAGGACATTCCTCAGCACAATAATTATTGCAATCATCACCATCCCAACTACATAATTCATTTTAGCAAGTCTCTTAGCAAGTTCCATCATTAATCATATCATATGTACAATCTTTGTTACAATAAGGCTCACTAGGATAAACACAATCTCCGTTATCCATATTACAGTCAAGATTGTTACATTCAGGGTTGCATACTCCATTTCCAAGATTTTGAATAGAACATTCTTCTTTACCGCAGTAACCTTCAGGTTTTGGAGTTTTTATGCAATCGAGATTATCATACCAGCAAGATTCTACATAGCAAGGATCATTACAGTTTCCATCTCCTACTTATGACCAAGCACATCCATCAGCGCAGAAGTCACAATCAGCTTCATCCCAGTGACAGTCTTCATTATTACACTATTAATCACAAAATCCATTACCTACAAGATTTTTTGAGCATCCTGGTACGCATTCAGTTGAATTTTAATTATCATCAATATCATTACCACATAATTTGCTTGCTACACAAGCTGGTTAACTTATTCCATCTCCAATCATTGACCAAAGACAGTCTTTGTCACAATACCACGCATTTGGATAAATACAATCTCCTTGATCCCAACCGCATTCTTCTAAATTGCACTCATCATCGCAGAATCCATCTGCTAATAAATGTACACATCCAGGTACTATTCTGAAACATTTATTATCACAGTCTTATTTATCAAAATTGCATTATTCTACGTTACAATCTGGATTACATATTCCATTTCCTACTTATTCCCACCAACAATTTTCTGCACATTTTTATTCGTTGAAAGGATCACAATCACCAAAGTCATAAACACAGGCTAAAACATTACAAGAGGCGTCACACTGAGCATTTCCTAAATCATTCCATCTACAATTTTCTGCACAATGTGTTGTATTTGGAAGATATTCTTAAATGCAATCTCCTTTATCGTAATAGCACAAAGAAGTATTGCAGGCAGCATCGCACACACCATTTCCGATTTCTTCCCATTTACATTCTGTTGTACAATAAATAGTTGAGTCAATAGTGCCACCTTGCTTGCAATCATCGTTATCATAGTTACATTCTGGAATATTACATTCTTTATCACATTTTAAGTCTCCTAACCAAGCAAATGGACATTCACATCTATTGCAATCTCCAAGATCAAAAGAGCACTCATAAGTATTACAATCTCTGTCACAAATTTCATTACCCAACATTTCTTAACTGCAAGTACAACCTTCAGTTTTGTTACAATCTCCTTCATCATATCTACCAAATTCATTGTTACAGTCTTCTTAACATATTCCGTCTCCAATCCAAGTTTCATTGCAATCAGGACTGACAAAGCCTGGTGGTACACAGTCTCCATTATCCCAATTACATTAAGCGAAATTACAATGCATATCGCAAACTTTATTTCCAAGATCAGTAGTTATACATGCCTCAGCGCATGTATTTATTGCGCAATCTCCATTATCAAAATTGCATCTTTCTACATTGCAAGCTTATTAGCAAACTCCATCACCAAGATTTTCATTCAAGCAGTCATAAGTGCATCTATCTTCGCAATCATCTTCGTCGTAATTACAATTTGCGTTCATACATTCTGCGTTACACATTCCATCATTTATCATACTTGCGTAGCATCCTAACTAACATTGAGGTTCACAGTCACGTCCGTCATAGTTGCATTCAGCATAATCGCATTCTTCATCACAATTTCCATTTCCCATTTTTCCTTAGCATTCTAACGAACATTTTTTGTCACAATCTTTTCCATCGAAATTACACTGTTCTATATTACATGCTCCATCACATTTTCCGTCTGCTATCCAAGCATTTAAGCAATCCCATGAACATCTATCATCACAGTCTTCTCCATCAAAGTTACATTATTTATTGTAACAAACTGAATCGCATACTCCATCGTTAATGTATTTAGGGTTGCATTCAGAAGCACACCAAGGTTCACAATCACCATTATCATAATTGCATTCAGCTGTATTACAAATCTAATTACAAACTCCATCTCCTTTGAATGAAGCTACGCAGCCTTGTCTTGTACATTCGTCACAATCAAGACCATCAAATTAGCATGATTCAGTTAAACATTCTTCGTCACAGTATCCATTGTTAATATAATCTGTTCTACAGTTTTCATTGCAATAATCTGGTTCATCACAATCTCCAGAATCATAATCACATTATTCATTATTGCAAGCAGGATCGCATATACCATCACCAACATTTCTATATGGACAGTCTTTGGCACATTCATTTTCTGGCTTGCAATCATTCTAATCAAAGTCGCAACTTTCTACCTAGCATGCAGCTTAGCAAATTCCATCATTAAGATCGCTGTATAAACATCCCTCAGCACAACTTGTTGGAGGAGTACAATCAGAACCATCAAACTTACAATCTTCGTTATAACATTCAGTTTCGCAAATTCCATTACTTACTTAAGATTCTAAGCATCCCTCAGAACAGAAAGGAGCTGTGCAATCTTTCCCGTCCCAATTGCAATCTTTGTTCCAACACTAAATTTAGCAAGTTCCATCATTAACCATTTTATCAGCACAACCATAAGAGCATTCTTCATCTAACCAACAATCAGTTCCATCAAATTAGCAAGATTCTGTCTAACACTCAGGATTGCATATTCCATTGTTAATTTGTGAAAGTTTGCAACCTTAATCATTGCAAGTATCTTCACAATCTCCACCATCAAATTAGCAAGCTTCAGTATTACAGCTTTAATCACACATTAAGTTTGCTAGTGAACAAGGAGAACATTCTGTAGCACAAGCATCACAATCACCTTTATCGAAATCGCATTGCTAATTGTAGCACTCAATGTTGCAACGACCATTTCCTAATTGAGATTTCAAACATTTTTCTTGACAATAGTCCAAGCAATCGTTGTGATCATATTAGCATTGCTTGCTAAAGCAACCTTAATCACAAATTCCGTTTCCAAGCATGTCTTAGCTACATCCTTCAGCACAATAATTTTCTGTTTCTCTTAAACAGTCAGAACCATCCATTTTACACTCTTTAACAAAGCATTCATCTTCGCAAATATCATCGTTTATCATAGAAAATACACAGTTCTTATTGCAAAATTCACAATCTTAATTATCGAATTAGCATTCAGCAACATTGCAAGCATCTTCACATATTCTGTTACCTAATTGATTTTTGTTGCATCCAGGAGCACATTCTTCTGCTGGAATACAATCAAAGCGATCATAGAAACAATCAGCAACTTAGCAAGGAGGATTGCAAGCGCCATCATTAATCCAACTATGAGGACATCCTTCAGCACAGAACTTTTCATTTGGATATGATGAATATTCTTCTACTTAACTTTAGTATTTTTGATTTTCTTAAAATACTTTAGTAATTTCATTTTCTTTATTTGTTTCTGCTTTAGACTTTGTCGGTTGAATACTATAAACTTGAATATCATCCAAGTATACATTACCATACTTTTCTCCAACAAAATCTCTAATAATTAAAGCTATCTTTTGGCTATCTTGCTTGAAAATATCAGTGAAAGCTATTACGACTGTTTCCCATTGGTTAGTATCAGGGAGTCTTGCAGCTACTTAATCAAATTGCTCAAATGTTGAAGTGGATCCAATGTAGAATGGATTAGTTATAATTCCACTTTCATCTTATTAGCAAAAACCAATTTATCCACCTGATTTGACTGATCCATCAGATACACCCAAATACTTAAATGCAACAATATATTAATCTGTAGGACTGAAGAAAGGTAAACTATATAACTCATCTTAAGTAGTTATTTAGAGAACTTTATTAGCTTCATCTTTTGGATCAGATACTATACTAGACAAAAATCCTTCTTCAGTTTGCTCATTCCAATTATTTGCTAGATTTCCTTCCTCGAAATTATCGTCAAATATCAATTTAGCTGAAGCTAATTATGCAACTTGATCATAAATATTTTCAACAGTATCTAAAGCAATTATAACAATGTCATCGAAATAACAGTCACCAGCTGGTGAAACTCTGTCTTAGAAAACAATACGTAGAGATCCTGGTTCGTTAAAGTCATTGAAAGTTAAACAATATTTTTACCAAGATTCACTGTATGGAAGATGCATTGCTTTTACATTATCTTCATAAAAGTCTTTATCAGTACTTGCAAGTCATACTATTTCTTCTTCGTTACCAACTCCAACAGATCCTCCAATATTTTCTACATCACTATTTTCTTTAGACATAGCGAGATAATTGAAGCAAACCACATAGCTTCCTGTTGGTGATTCAAGTAAAGGAGTGAAAATATCTCCATCTATATTCTCTGAAGTGAAAGTTAAAACGGTATTATCAGAATTTAAAGGATCATGAGTCAAAGTACCAGAAGTTAAAGATTCTTCTTTTCCTACCCATTTATTGAGGTTTCCACTTTCAAAATCTTCTTAGAAAATAGCTGTTTCTTTGCTTGGAGTACAATCTTGTCCATCGAAATCACATTATTCTACTTAACAAGAAGGTTCACATATATCATTGTTTACCTGTGATTTCTAACATCCAAGCCAACAGAAGTTGTTGTTTGGGAATATACAGTCTCCTTTATCAAAATCACATTCTTCAGTATTGCATTCTAAATTGCAAATTCCATCTCCAATAGTTCCTTAGTTGCAGGTATCTCCACATGGATGTGCGATTGGAGGTCTATCACAGTCCCCACCATCAAATTGGCATGTATCGATATTACATTGTTAATCGCATTTTCCATCTCCTACTGAAGACCAGGTGCATTCCTTCGAGCAAGTAGTACAGTCTTCTTAATCGTAGAAGCATTCTGCATTATTACATTGACTTTAGCATATTCCATCTCCTAGCTATGTATAGCAACATCCAGATGAACATTCAACCTAGCATTCTTCACTACAGTCTGGTAGATCATTTTAGCAATCAGAATTCTAGCATTCAGGTTCGCAAATTCCATCATTCAACCAATCCCAAAGACATCCTTCGGCGCAATAATATTGATTTGGATAAACACAGTCTCCTCCGTCATACTAGCAATCCAAAGTGTTGCACTACTAATCACAGTATGAGTCCCCAACTTATCTCCAATAGCATTCTTCATTGCATTTATTGAGATTAGGATATCTGCAATCAAATCCATCGAAATCACATAGAGCATTGTTACATCTAGATTCACATTCTCCATTGTTAATCATTCCCCAAGTACATCCTTCGAAGCAAAGATTTTCATTGGGATACATACAATCTTAGCAATCATAATTGCAAGCAGCATTGTTGCAGGCATCTTAACAGATTCTATCGCCAATAAAGTTCCTTTAGCAGTCTGGAGCACAGTGAGTAGAATTTGGAGTTAAGCAATCACCTCTATCATACTCGCATTCTTTAATTAAACATTCAGGTTAACATAAGCCATCTCCAATCATTTCATTCTTGCATTGACTTAGTTATTTGCACTACCCAGGACTAGGTTCAGGGTCAAAGGGGTCAGTTGGTATATCTGATGGCAGAGTTGTATCATTAATAACATAAGGAGTATACAAAAAGGTTTTGTAGCAAATGTTAGAACCCTTTAGAATGAAGGTTTTATCTTGAGATCTAACATTATTTTAGAAATTAACTGCTAAGGCTTGATCTTTATTCAAAGTAACTTGATATGTATCTGTGTCCAAGTTATAGAAGATAAGTAAACTATTCCACTATGTCAAATCAAGATTTCCTACTACATAATTCTCTTCAGAGTTACTTATAATCACTTGATAGTTTTATCCAGATTCTTCTTATTCAATGATAAATTAAATTTTATCTGGCAATAAAACTACTTAAGAGTCATCAAGTATACAAAATCTAAAAGTTATATAGAATGTATAATCACTTAAAAAATAAGGAAGTACTTCATAAGCTACTGATTAGGTTTCATTCAAGCAAAGTTAGTCATTACTTGGGGTGGGATCTCCTGTAGGTGTAACTGTTACGTTGGTACAATTTATAGATTCCATTTGAAGTTAAGCAGAACTACTATAAGTGGAATAGCATGAATTATTTGGCTATGGTTCTGGTGTCGGAATGTCAGGAAAATCTTCTGGAATATCATCTTCACTGTATATAATTGTATTTTAGTAGCAGAAAGGAAGATTACCATAGAACGTGTATTGATTAGGCCTTGGTTCCATATTAATAATCAATCCTTTTCCATTTTTATCCCATTCTGTTACGTTTTCATACTTCCTTTTATCATTCAATTATACAGTTAAATTATATGTCTTTGAATCGAAAATTACCCAAAGTTCATTCCATTAGTCATTTACCGATCCTATTTCGAGGGTAACTCCTTCTAATTCATAAACAAACATTCCAAGTCTATTCTTTGAAGTTGGGTAGACATAAAAATTACCATAAGGAAGCGAAATTATTTTTTCACGTGTATTTGTACTTTCATCTTCGTAAGAATAATAATTTGGCTACAACAATGAGTAAAGTGCATAGACATAGACCTCTCCTTAATCCTTCGCTCTAATTGTTCCATTACCAGTTTCATGATAACATCTAAGACCTGAGGTACATGTAGTATCTCCAGTAAATTCGCTTTCCATAGGACTATCTTTGCATTCTTCCTAACAGGACTTTAAGTAATTGAACGAAGAGTCTGCTTTATCTGGACAAACTTTGCCTTCACATTAATCAATAGAATATTTCAAGTCTTCTGTTAGAGTTTTCATGGTATCCACGTAAGTTTAATTTGTCAATGAAGGAAGATTTGACAACTCTTTTTCATAGCAATCAATTAATTAGTTGCAAGTATTGATTAGAAGTTCATAAGAAGATAAGCATTCTTCGCTATTACAGTTGTCATCTAAAGATTCTATAGCAGAGAAAAGATCCTGTGTAGCTTCTTCAGAGGCTAGAGAACTTTTTATTGATCTTAGCTTGTCGTGGCTTGAGAGATCATTCTAAGCTTCCACTGTTTTTTTGTTTACAAAGTAACCTGCTAAATAATCTCCACTTATTATTTATTATTCAATTCCAGGTCCTTTCCATGCTACTTCTACATGATCAGATTCACCTGCATCTTTATGCAAAACTTCTATGTAATATGGCTATTCAGCAATCAAGTATATTTCCTTGGATTTTTGAGAGAGAGCTGCATTGAAATTACCAACGCTTGTCTATTTTCTTAAGTATGCAATTTATTTTTTATCAGCAGGATTTCCTGAAGTACTGAGGTATAATTCAGATTCATCATCAGAAGCTATCCAAAATGTATACTTTCCATTCACTTTAGGAATTAAATATCCTCGAATTCTCTGACCATATGAGCTGTACCAGTCTATTGGTCCTTATAAGCTTTGGAGTGTACTTGCTTCGTCAGGTATATCAGGATATTTAGCATTCTTAGTGAAGTCTGTGATATATTTTCCTGATATCTTCCAGAATTCTGCATCAACAAATCCTCTCTACAGTTCGAGCTCTTCATTAGCCTCTTTATTCTTGATGTGTTCCTATAAATGATTCGAATCAGTATCCCATTTTAAGGCAGCCTCATAGGCTAAATTTAGCTCTGACCTAAAATCTTTGAGGATTTTATTATTAGGCTCAGCTACTTAGGTCACATAGATATCCTTTTGCTTAACAACATCCTCTATCTCCAGCATAAGACTGTAAATAGTATCTGCATCAGGACAATCTTTCCAGTTCTTTTCAGGTAAATAGCTTTAATACATCGCATTGACAGCGAAAAAAGAAGTAATAAGAAAAGCACTAAGGAAGGCTTTCATTATTATTATTTTGATTATTTTACGCTCCTTAAATAGTAACCAACATTGATTTTATACGGCTATAAACGAAAAAAACAAGTATTTTAATATTAGTTAATATCCGTTTATTTAGCCTTTTTATAAAGTGTTTTTATTAGTTAAAATAACTACTAAGTATATCGTTATAATAACATACTAAGGCAAATGAAAGTGAAACTAGGCATTTTTAGATTTTAGGTGCATGCTGGTTCTTAGTTAAAGAACTGTCTTTTAAGCTAACTTCTTTTTTACTTGCTGATTTCGAAAAATATTAAGAATTTTCTTCTATGAAAATGCTTAGGAAACTTTTGAAATTGATGATCGAAAGATAGATAGAAGAGAAAAAATAGAAGATAAGGATAAAATAAGCGGATTTAGTTAAATAAGAAATATAACTGAATTAAATAATATTTTGGAAAGTTCTCTCAGTAGTAATTTACTAAATTTAGCTTTTAGCACCATAAAGCGCTGTCAACACAGTTAGAATATTCATTCCCAAGGTTAATGAAATAATAATATTTAGTTTCTTAGAGTTTCTAGTACTTCCTTTCAAGGTTCCTCACTTAATACTTCAAAGATTTGCACATTCTAAAAGCAGTAAAAATAATAAATTTTAGGCTTTGATACCCTTCATTTGATATAATGAGTATCTTATTATATGCTCATTAGTTGAAATGAAGAGCTTTATAACTAAGCACTATTTTTCTAATATTATTAAACCAAAAATAAAGGTTTTTCTTATTTCTCTGTCTATTTTTAAAAGACTTATTAAAACCTTTAAAATGATATGATTGCTTAGTTTTAAGATAATAGAGGGTAAATAATTTAGAATATATATTAGTTAAAATTGTTTGATTGTTTAATTACATTTAGTATATTTAGAGCCATCATTTTCAGAACATCTTTGTAGATTGAAAGGTGTAGATTGCTCAACTGCTCAAATTTCTACTATGTATAGAATTTACTCTAAGCAAGCCAATCCTAGATAAGTATATTCAAATTTAGCCTCAAAAGGAGGTTCCAAGGAAAAAGTTTATTTTACTTAATATAATCAGATAACCAAGGACTAGGTTATCATATAATATATGCTCTTTATCTTATTTAGATATATCAATAGAATAATCAATAATCATACTCTTTATTTAAACTAAGTATATTCTTTTTATTCATTACCTTATTAATCCAAAGCAAATATTAAACTTAACCACTCTATTTTTCATATTATTCTCTATAATTTTCACTAAATACCATTTCCACATTTTAATTAAGCTAAGCCAAACAGTGAATAATATGAAATAGATCAGAAAAATACTTTTCTGTCTAGTGATTGCATTTTAGATATTCTGGTATTAGTTAGGAAGAGCAATGACTATAGAAATAGTTATTTTATAATTTTCTATATAATCTTCAATAGGTTTAAATAAAATATGTCTAACTACAGAAAATAGAAAACAAACAAGCTAATTCAAAATTAGAAAGAAGAAAACCAGAAAGAAGTTCAAAAGCTTAAACTTAATTTAGAAACAGAACAAAACTAGGAATAAGAAACATAAATCACAGAGTTAACTTCTGAGAATGAGAATAGTCCTTTTAATTAAGAAAGCAAAGCAATTCCGAATAAAAGCTAAAAGTAAACAAAGAAGTGAGCTCCAAAAATAATTCCAGGTTAAAATTATAAGATTAATTAGGACTTTTAGCCTTTTGTATAAAGGAAAAAAAATGAATTAAAATAGTAGGATCTTAGCGGTTTTAGTTATTAAAACCAGAAATTGAAGCCAAATAATTATTTGGAAAATCCTTAATAATGATTTTATGATTAGGAATAAAAATAAGAAAGCAATAACGAAATAGAATGATAATAAATTGAAACTGCTTTATCAATTTCATCTTCACAAAATCTTGAAAATACGTATTTAAGTATAAAATCATACCAATAAGACTTGATAGATTATTCAATTGATATATCCAACTCTGAGAGATAAAAATCTCTTAAAATTTGAAAAAAAGTCAAGATAAGAGTACCTTAAAGTATTAATTAAGATTAATAGATTACAAGTCTTGATAAGACCTTAAGTACTTCTAGAAAGAAAAAAACACTCCAGTGTGAACTTTGTTGTAATGAATTTGATTTAAGTTAAATGATTTTCTTAACATGTGGGCACAGATTAAATTAAGAATGCTTGAAGCTAATGATCAATGAAGTTATTTCGAAATGCCATTTTAAAGTTGAGCACTTTCTATGCTGAAATTAAGAATGTAATTTACCCTTAGAAATGCCTATTCCTAGTTTCAATTAGCTGAACCATTAATTTTTAAGAGCTCATACTACAGAGGAATAATGAGATTTGATATGCTGGTGGAGACTAAAAGCTACTGGAAAATTCAAGTAAGTTTTAAAGAATTAGAAAATGTCCTGGTTGTAAAGAAATTCTTGACTTAAGAAATATTTATTAATTTTTCAAGTGTCCACATTGCTTAAATCATTTTTGCTCTATATGTTGCAGAAAAAGCCATTAAGGGCCATGCCAATACGAAAATTAAGAAGAAGTAAGATTATCAATTTAGTATTTAAGATTAATTAATGAAGCGGAAATAGATTTAAGAGCTTGTCCTTTTTGTAATGAGTAATACGGGCCACCAGTCAAATGTAAACATGTAACATGTGATAGATGTAGAGGAGAATGATGTTTTGCCTGTTGTGTTAACTAGAAAGTAAGTATACTATCTTTAGCCTATTTTCGCTCATGGAAACAATTATCATGCTGAAGGATGTCCATTCTACTTTGCTTATTAAGGCGAAGAAATTTATAAACCATAAATTTGTTCTGAATGTAAAAGATTAGGGTTTGTTTGCTAAGCGCCACCTAGAATAAGCAAAGAATTAGAGGAAAAAAATAAGAAATATAAAATTGAAGCTAAATGAAGACTCAAAATTAGCCAATAATTTAGTTTTTTCTTTCTTTTTATTCTTTTATAACTAAAAGTTCTAAGCATAGTAGTTCTAAAGTGATAAAACTACATCTATTAAATTCTAATTTTAGTTTAATTTAATCTCAATTAGAATGAAAATAAATAGGTAATTTCATTCTAAGAACAAGTTTGGAAGAAAATACTGATGCTATATAATCTAATTCCCCTTATAATGCTATATTACTTACATTTACTTATAGCTTTAACAAGCGTCATAGAACTTTTCACTATCTCTATCTTTCCATGTTATGAAGGTTCTTCTTAATTAATTATAATTAGTTGCTATAAACATCAATTTTAAGAAATAGATATGACAATACTTTTTACTTAAGCAAACATTTTAGATAATACAAGCAAATTAATAATTGATTTAGGTATAAATCTTAAGAGTCTTTAATGATTAAGTAATTATATATATCTTTAAATTCTTCAAATCTATTATATTCCTACTAGCTGCTAATATTAATAAAGTGCTTCCAAAATACATAAAACAATAAACCATTAAAATTAAAATATTTTAAGTGTTTATGCTAATTATACTTATGAAATACAGAACTACCAATATTAATGTGATAGCATTCTATTAATTAGAAATTGTGATATGACTGAAATACTGAAATTAATTAAATTCTTAAACTAAGATACTGCAGACATTTTTATAGAATGCTTTTCATTTTTACTATTACAAATTTTATGATCATTGTTGTGAAATCTTCTACTATCATAGTTACTTACTTGAATTTTCCATAATGCTCTTGCTGGTAGATTATACAAGATATTTCAATTTCTAAGTTGCAATTACTAAGCTATCTACAGTAGGTAGATCTATTATACAATTTATCTTTATTCAGTATCTTCTTGTTGATTATTTTCCTTATTTTTTGTCCTCTATCTTAAGCTATTACAATCTTTCCAATTCTTTTCAGGTAAATGGCTTTAATACATCGGATTGACAACAAAAAAACAAGTGGAAAGAAAAGCCCTAAGGAAGGTTTTCTTTATTATCATTGTTATCTCTTCGAATTCCTTACATATTAACCACATATTTAAAAACAACTATAAACGAAAGCTATCGATATTTATTAGTTTATACTCGTTTATTTAGCTTTTTATAAGATTTATTTACATGCTAAATAACTACTATGCTTATGGTTCTTCATGTCTAATATGCAAAAATGAAACTGGAAAGCTTCAGATTGCAAATGAGTGCCAATACTTTTTTTGGCTTATTTAATTTCATTATTGCTGGCTTGCTGTCATCTTATAGATTTAAAGGATTTTCTTATACCGAAGAATATAAAATTAAAGAGATTTTTGAAACTGGTGAAAGAGGAAAACTTGAAGCAAATTTAAGTAAAAAATAATAAATCTCGCTGAATAGTCACTAATTGGAAAAATTTCTCTCACTATAGAAATTTTATCTGCTAGTCTGACTTGAAATTATTATAGCTTATTTTAATTTTCATCAGTGTTTATTTTCTTTCTTCAGATCTCGAAATCGAATCATTAGTGATTTCTCCATTTGTATTTTTCGTTCTTTCTCTGATTAAATAATCCAGTCATGCTTTTTAATAGGTAATCTAGATAATCTTTCTGTCCTTGTATAGTTTTTTCATAAGTTCTGATTTTAGTTATTAATAAATAATCTCTTGATACTAAATTTATTTAGATTGAAATCTAAAACCCATAATGTTATTTTAGTTCCGTATGGTTCATCGCCTATTTTGTAAGTCTGAAGGTTCTCTATTTAAGTTAAATGATAAAGAGTATTAAAAAATATGAGTGTATATGTTTAAATGGTTAAAGGCTAAATATGATATAGGTTTAAGTTTTAAATTGTGTTATAGATAAAAGATTGAGATGGTTGAATATATATTTTGGTTAATAGTTGCCTTTAAGAAGGTATTTGGTATGATTTGCATATGTTGTACTATACGAAAGTAGGTTAATGAAATAGTGATTGAATGCAATTATTTTATAGCCTCTCTTACTCTTAATTTAAGACCATTTATTACTTAGATCTTATATTAAAATAATAGCCATATATCTAAATATCTAATTCATTATTTATACCAACATATTAACACTATACACAGCCTCATTTTTTAATAATGTCTTAAGTAACAAGACTCTCTAATTACCCAATACAAATCTAGACAAGTTTATAATCAAATCACCCATCAAAGTAGCTAACAATCTACATGCTTTTGAGACTAAAAGACTGAATAATAGTTGAGATATAAAAATCTAAATATAAGGAAATATGATAATTATCAGATTCTTACTTAGAGTAGCAACTTAACTACTAAAAACCTTTAGTTCTTATGAACGAATTTTGGAGAAAATCTTTTATTTAAGTAAAGTTACCTAGCTTAATTTTTATAATTCCCCCTTCTACAAATTTTTGATATAGCACCTTTATTTGTAGTTGCTTTTATCAAAAGTATCTTCGTTGCATATAATCATACAGTTTGGAACATATCTATTCTCCATTTCTTGTACAGAAGTCTATAATGAATCAATACCTTCCACGATTTTAACTTAGCATCACTAATGAGTAGTGAGGTTGAAGAGCTATGATTAAAGTTATACATAGATAGAGAATAAAGTTAGCTAGAAAATAATGAAATGATACTTGATAATGATGCTCATTGTGTTATTGTAATAGTTAGCCTTTGATTAAGTTTGGTAAGGATTTGACTACAAATGTTGATGAGATAGCATAGCTTCTTTATTACTAAAGCTATGATTGTTAAAAAACTGTATATAAGAATAATGGTAAGTACGTTAGTATGAATATGATTTGAAGCTGATTTATTAGTTTGATTACAACTGATTAAATTAATATCTTAAGCCTTTTATTTCTAACTAACTAAGATTAGTTTGTAGCTCTAAAGTAGCAACTTCTACTTTAGTTAATAATTATTTCCTTTCTATCTAAATTACTGTAAGCATATCTTAGAATCTCTTTATAACATATGGAGCTCTTTTAGATGTTTTATTCTTAGTTATTACACTATATTTATCATTTACTACTTACTTTACTATATCACTCTTCCTTATATCTTCTCTATTTATCTTTCCTAAACTACCAATAACTATATAAGCCAAATTTTAAAACCCAAAGCCTCGAATATTCATAATTAAGTTGGATAGAAAGAAATAATTAGTAAAAAGTAATTGAATTTGAGCAAGAGTATTAATCATAAAGAGTTAAAAGTAAAAGAAATGGATATGAAGATATGGTATAATATAACTTTCTTAACTTTTTCAATTAATTCTAGTTCTATAATCTTTAAAAGATTTAATGAATAAGTAGAAACCTCTAAGTATTTTAATAAATTTAACTAATTAAAATCCCAGGGAGGATATTTTTTAAATTAGAGATAAATAAAAATTAAAAAACTTATTAAATATAAAATTTCAGCTGCTTTAGCTTAATTTCGCTTTAGAAAGAATAAATTTTTAAATTTTAGATAAAAATTTAATTTCAAAAGTAATCATATTGTCATCTTTTTATTTAGCCAGAAATTAAGAAAATTCGTATTTATAATAAAATAAAGTTGTAAACTGGAAGTAGTTTAGATTATATCTATTTTACAATGAAGATGCTTTATTTGCTTTATTTATTTAAAATAAAAAATCATACTAAATGCACTGCTTAGTGCATTTAGTAGATATTAAATTTGCTAACAATCAAACTTAGAAGATTTCTCTTAGATAAATTCTATCTTTTGAAAAAGAAAATAGCTTATGAAAAGTATCCAAGCCAATAGTAAATTGTTTCTTAGTTTTAAAATACCAAACTTCAAGTAATTTTTTTAATATTTAGTAGTCCAATTTTCAAGCTGAGGTTTAGTAATCATAGGAAGCTTTTGTATAAATTCCACTGGATAAAAATAATCCTAGCATTTCGTTTTAATGTAATTGATTAACTAAAGAAAGAGTAGTATAAAATTAAGAATAGTTACAACTATTATTCACTAATGACTCAGATAAGAGTTATAGCATACCTTGTACAAATTTATAGTAATAAGATTTTTATTGCTAAATATGCAAGAAGTAATATAACAATTAAAAAAAACCTTCAACTATCATGTTTAAACTCACTTCAACGAAGAAAAATCCATTTCATGCAGTATCCTTGAGAAAAATTTTAAAAGGCTTGATTATTTTTAGAGGCTAAAGATACATAAGCAAGAAAGAAATTTTCAATGCTAATATAGCGAGTTAAACTTTAATCCAAATACATTCTAGAATTTCATTTAAAAACAGTACATAAGAGTGCTATATGTGGGTATTATAAAAGTTGTAATAAAGATTTATTCGTGGACACTATTTGAGATAATATATGCAAAAAGAATAGGAAAAACTTGCATGTAAACTAGCTAAATGTACTAAAATATTTGGAAGTAAGCAGTCAATGGAGCGTCTTTTAAAGAGCATACACAATTAATGAGGATAAGTCTACTAAATCTATAGAGTTATTGATAAATTGAATTTGGTTATAATAATAATATCTATTTAAGGTTATTTTTCTAGTTAATTTTGAAACATTCTTGATACAATTCTAACTATCTTTAGTTAAATTTTAAATAGCTTGATATATAATTAAAGCTTATAAGGATTACAAGAATGAAATAAATCCTAGATTATAAAATAAGTAATTTGATAAGAGTTTGGATTAAGTTCTGCATAATTAATGATAATAGGCATTTATAAAATCTTAACTATTCCTTCTTTTGATAATATCTTTAAGATGATAAACTACTATAACTTAAAATGATATAAAAAGATAAAGATTTTTATAATAAATTAACATCTGTTCCAGCACTATATTTATTAACTAAGATAGAATTTAATTTATAAAGACACTAAATAAAAATCCAAATCATAACTAAAGATACTTCAATCATATTGTAAGCTTTAGAATTTAAATCTAGTTAGCAAATTATTTATTTCCATAACTAAGTTTATTTAGATAGTAGCTTAATCACTATATCTAAGATCCACATTAGTCTAGCAGGTTAGGATATTCGGCTTTCACCCGAAAGACCCGGGTTCGAGTCCCGGATGTGGAATTTTATAAATTTTCTAGTAAAATGATAGAAATAAAAGTTACTTTTATAAGGAAATAATAAGTTAATATTATTAGGTAAAGCAAACAATTACAAATAAGCAAATTATGCTCCAATCATCTTATTAATTTTATCAGCTTAAAATCATCAGTATGAAAGGTTAGCTAGAAACTAGCAAATTTAATAAAGTTTATTTAAAATAAAAGAAGATATAATCTAGGTAAAATGAATAAGCATTTTATTTAGAATCTAATAAACTAACTAACATTAGATAAAAATAATCCTCTTAAATGTTTATTTTTCAATTTAAAATATAGAAATTAAAAGAGGATTCAGATGCTATAATTATCAAAAACTACAAAAGGAACAAAAATATCTTACTATGCTAATATATTAAAAATTAGATATTTAGAAATTAAAATTAATTTATAGTCAAGAAATTTATATAATTTATCTAAATATTAAGATAAATCAAGTCTAGATATAAGATAAAATTAATAAAAATTTATTAACAAGTGCTTTCTTAAAACTTTTCAAGAAATAAATTCTAGTTAACAAATAAATTTTAGTAATTCATTTTCAAAGCAAAAAATAGATTAATATATCAGTTCAATCTGAGATTTAGAGATTAGAAACAAATGCTAATTTTTAAAGTAAAGTTGTGTAAAATCAAAATCAGAAGAAAAAATTTTCGACAAAGACTTTAAAAATCCTGTTTAATAGCGAAAAACTTGTTTATATAATTAAAATTGATTTTAACAAATTATCAAGTTTTATACATGATATTCAATATAATTATTCCCAATTTTAATTAAAATGGATATACTCGATATATTATTTTCTTAATATAGTTATGCTAAATATAGATATATTTAATGAAATAAAATTTTTTGTTATTAATACTTTTTAGCAATTATTCTAACTTAAAAATACTAAACTCAAATTTAAGGAACTCAAAGTAACCATAAAATGGTTATAAACAAAATCTTATTTCCTTTTATCTATGGTTATTCATCTATTTATGTATTTTTAATAAATCTTCTTTGACTTCTTTTTCAATAATAAACTTTATTTAATTTATTCTGAGTAAATTAACTATATAAAATTAATTTTATATATTATAGTAATAAAAGTTCTTAAGGAATAATTCTTTCTTTATAGTTAGATTTTTAGGTGAAAATTAATTTCTTATAATATCTTTATAACTAAATATACAGTAATTAAAAGAGCTAAAATAATAATTTTAGATAAGTTTTAAATGTATAAATAGCTTAGAAATGCTTAGTTTTATGATATTATATTTATTTAGTTTATTTCTCACTTATATCAGGTTTTATTTTTTTTATTTTTAGTTATCAACTCGGGATTTATTTATGCTGGTCTTTGACAAAGACATCCTAATTTTTTGCACTCGGAACATTTAATGGGATCATATTGATCTATACCTTAATAGTTTGAATAATGAGGACATCCCTAAGCATGATAATGATTTCCATGAGCAAAAATAGGCTTATATAAATTAACTTACGCTTTGATTTACGCAACATGCAAAGCATCATTCTCCTTTGCATTATATGCAAATTACACGATTACAGTTAATAGGCCTTCCTCACTCTTTTTTGCAAAATGGACAGCTTCTTATATCTAATCCTGCTTTTTCAACTTCTTTTTTCGCCTACAAATAAAAAATTACCTCTACAGCTGCAAAATCAGAGCAAGGTCCTAAATGTTAATCTTAATCACACAAGATGCAGATTTATTTTTTACAATTAGGACATTTATAAAATCTATCAATATTTCTTAAGTCAAAAATTTCACTACAATTTGGACAAGATCTAAATATGAAAATTTACTTAAATTTTCCAGTAGCTTTTATTCTCCACCAGCATATCTTATCCCATTATTCTTTTGTCATATTAGCTTTTAAAAGTTCATGATTGAGCTCTTTAAAACTAGGGGTAGGTGTTTCTAATGGTTAATTGCATTCATAGCATTTATAGTCAGTAGTTTCAAAGAGATTTTTATCATAAGCTGTTTTTATAAGGTTCTTTAAGCAATTTTTATCAATTTTATGATTGCATGTTAAAATTACCAAGTCATTAATTCCATAAGTACCTAAGCATCATTTGCAATCAAACGTGAGTTTCTTTACTTACGTTTACGAAGAATTATTTGGTTTCCGTTCTTAATTTGAAAGCTTAGTAGTACTAAGAAACTATTTTAAATTTTAATTTTTATCGGAAGATGAAAAAATAGAATTTTCTAAATTATTCTTTTAGTTTTAATGTTTTTTCTCCTCTTTTTCATTTTCCTATATTTTAAATAAAAAACATTTCGCTTAAATATTGCCATTCTTTTTATCTGATTAATTAAGGGCTATCGAAGTAAAAGTTTTATTTAACGACTCTAATTTAGCGTTTCTTTTATTTTTTATATGCTTATTTTGAATTTTGAATTTCTAGTTTTAGCTTTCAAGTTTATTATTTCTGGCCGATTAAACTTATCTATATGAAACATTCAAATCAGGTTAAATCTTTAAAAGTAAAGGATTAGTTTATTTCTTATTGACTATTAAACTTCTTTCTGACTCTTAAGTATTACAAGTTTAAGGTCTTACTTTGATAGAACTACTTTTTTAGCTTTTTTGAGCAAACTAGGTTTAGAGCATGATTTTATTGATTATGAAAAAAGAAAGCTTTCTTATATAATAATTTATAATGATATTTATTTTATAACTTAATTTTTCTATAATAAATAAAGATATAGAGTAATTTATTTTGCTATTTATTTTGAAGTTTATATTTAATTTAAATAAATTCGTACTTTTATTATTTCACTATAACTTAAGCTTTCTCTATATGATTTTTTATATTGTAATTTTAATTTCTATTATTTCTCTAATTACCCTAATTTAATACTTTTTAGATTAAAATTCATTCCAATTATTAAGATTGCTTAAAAGCAGTAGATCTATTGTAAAAATAATTCCCATTGCTTTAATCCTATGTCTCCTTTATTTTATTTTCTCTAAACCGAATTATGTCAGGATTTCTTAGTTAATATTCAAGTACGTTTTCTTATCTTAAACCTGTACTTGTGTCTCCTAGGAAAATTTGTGAAATTAAAAGTGACATTGATGATTTTTATTTATTTAATCTTATGATCTCCTTTAAATAAACTTTCGTAGAAATTGATTATTTGATAGATTTGATGTTTTAGTGCCTAATATTTGGAAAGTTTTCTCTCTTTTTATTAACCGTTCTTCTTATTCTCAATTTTTTTAGTCTAGTTTCTTAAGTTTTTATTGTGTCATCAATTATAAATCGTTATCTAATTGCTTCATTAAATATTTAAAAAAGAAGCATGTATATATTTCCACTCATAGCATGATTATCGATGCTATGAAAAAGTTGTACCAACAAATATTTTAAGAATAAATAAAGGATATTAGACTTGATGACTTAATTAGGTATAAAGTTTATTAGTCTTTATTATAAATGTCTTAAAGTATAATTATTAGATTTTATATCTATTTTAGCAAGCAAAGCATTGGTAAATTCTCTTTCATATAAGTCTAAATTCTAATTTATCAGAAAATATTCTATATTTGCATAAAGAAGACTTCCTAAGGTATAAAGTTATAATAAAAAGCTTTATGTCTATTGTTCTGCTAAGCTTGAAATAATGAAATAGAAAGAATTCTGTAATAGTAAATAAAAGGAAATTAGATTATGACTGACTCATTTATTCTAAGAAGAGGTTTTATTGAAATTAATTTAATTTATTCTAATTAAAGAAACTAACTAAGTAAATAGAAATGTAGCTCATTCATTTTTATTACCACATCAAATTATTTCCTTCATTACATTCAACAACTTTAAATATTATTTTTTACTTAGGCATAAATTAGCTTTTATGCTTCTCTTTCTTCTACAGAACTTAAAATCTAATTTGCAAATTTATTTTCATTATTTTACCTAAAGTAATTAATTATAACTTAAAAGGCATTACAAGATATAAGTCAAGTTTATGTATTTAAAGAATCATTTTTTCAAAATAAAATTAAAATTCACTGAATGACATAAAACCAAATAATAAGATAAATTTAATGAAAAGAAAGGAAAAATTATTAGTTTCAATTACTAGAATTATTTAGAGTTTTCATCTCGCTACAATATTATATTTTATATTTTTAGCCTACAATTCTTAACTTATTCTAGGTGGTCTTTAACAGAGATATCCTAATCTTTTGCACTCGGAACAATTTTACGGTCTATACTCTTCATCACCATTATAAGTAAAGTAGAATGGGCAACCTTCAGCATGATAATGGTTTCCATGAGCAAAAATAGGCTAAATATAATATGCTTACATTCTAGTTAACACAACAGGCAAAGCATCATTCTCCATTACATTTATCGCATTTGACATGTTTACAGCCCTTTGGAGGTCCATACTTCTCATCACAAAATGGACAAGCTCTTAAATCTACTCCTGCTTCATCAATCAATCTTAAACACTAAATTATTAAGTTTACTTCTTCTTAACTTTGGGTTTAGCAAGGCCCAAAATGAATTTTTCTACAACATAAAGAGCAAAATCAATTGAAACAATGTGGACATAGCCAAGTTCTATCAACATTTCTTAAGTCAAGAAATTCTTTACAACCAGGACATCTTCTAAATATGAAAATTTACTTAAATTTTCCAGTAGCTTTTATTCTCCACCAGCATATCTAATCCCATTATTCTTTTGTCATATTAGCTTTTAAAAGTTCATGATTGAGCTCTTTAAAACTAGGGGTAGGTGTTTCTAATGGTTAATTGCATTCATAGCATTTATAGTCAGTAGTTTCAAAGAGATTATTATCGTAAGCTGTTTTTATAAGGTTCTTTAAGCAATTTTTATCAATTTTATGATTGCATGTTAAAATTACCAAGTCATTAATTCCATAAGTACCTAAGCATCATTTGCAATCAAATGTGAGTTTCTTTACTTACGTTTACGAAGAATTATTTGGTTTCCGTTCTTAATTTGAAAGCTTAGTAGTACTAAGAAACTATTTTAAATTTTAATTTTTATCGGAAGATGAAAAAATAGAATTTTCTAAATTATTCTTTTAGCTTTAATGTTTTTTCTCCTCTTTTTCATTTTCCTATATTTTAAATAAAAAACATTTCGCTTAAATATTGCCATTCTTTTTATCTGATTAATTAAGGGCTATCGAAGTAAAAGTTTTATTTAACGACTCTAATTTTGCGCTTCTTTTATTTTTTATATGCTTATTTTGAATTTTGAATTTCTAGTTTTAGCTTTCAAGTTTATTATTTCTGGCCGATTAAACTTATCTATATGAAACATTCAAATCAGGTTAAATCTTTAAAGTTAAAGGATTAATTTATTTCTTATTGACTATTAAACTTCTTTCTGACTCTTAAGTATTACAAGTTTAAGGTCTTACTTTGATAGAACTACTTTTTTAGGGTTATTGACCAAACTAGGCTTTGAGCATGATTTTATTGATTATGAAAAAAGAAAGCTTTCTTATATAATAATTTATAATGATATTTATTTTATAACTTAATTTTTCTATAATAAATAAAGATATAGAGTAATTTATTTTGCTATTTATTTTGAAGTTTATATTTAATTTAAATAAATTCGTACTTTTATTATTTCACTATAACTTAAGCTTTCTCTATATGATTTTTTATATTGTAATTTTAATTTCTATTATTTCTCTATCTACCCTAATTTAATACTTTTTAGATTAAAATTCATTCCAATTATTAAGATTGCTTAAAAGCAGTAGATCTATTGTAAAAATAATTCCCATTGCTTTAATCCTATGTCTCTTTTATTTTATTTTCTCTAAACCGAATTATGTCAGGATTTCTTAGTTAATATTCAAGTACGTTTTCTTATCTTAAACCTGTACTTGTGTCTCCTAGGAAAATTTGCGAAATTAAAAGTGACATTGATGATTTTTATTTCTTTAATCTTATGAATTCCTTTAAATAAACTTTCGTAGAAATTGATTATTTGATAGATTTGATGTTTTAGTGCCTAATATTTACAAAGTTTTCTCTCTTTTTATTAACCGTTGTTCTTATTCTCAATTTTTTTAGTCTAGTTTCTTAAGTTTTTATTGTGTCATCAATTATATATCGTTATCTAATTGCTTCATTAAATATTTAAAAGAAGCATGTATATATTTCCACTCATAGCATGATTATTGGTGCTATGAAAAAGTTGTGCCAACCATTATTTTAGACAAACACTATTTCTTTTTAATCTGCAAATTAATTTTAAAGTTTTTGCTATTCCATTCAAAGATCTTGCTCTTTATTCAAGTCACTTTAAGAATAATTTATAGTATATATTTTAGCTGAACTCAATATCATAACTTACCACTTCTTTTTGAGTTTAGTTATTGTTTTCCTAATTTAAATATAGTTATAATAATATTTTAAAGTAAAATATGTTTATTATTGCATAAAAATCATAAAGGAGAAATAAATAATGAATACTAGCAAATAAAGCTGAAAATTTAATAATTAATAAAGATAATTATAGAGCTTGTAGCACCTCTTTTGCGAGCAGCTTTTTCAATATTAATATTGAAAAAGGTTTTCTCATACTTCTTGTTGTCATTCTAGCTATCCAATACATCAGCTTCTCCAAATGGGGAATCTGTTTTATTAAAAATTATTCTTGAGGCTTGAATCAAGAGCTCCAGTCTTCTTGAATAAGATAATAATTAGTTAATAAATTGATTACTGGCCTGTCTGTCAAACGTTCATACTGCTTTGTGAACCCTCAGGCAAGTTAGGGTTGTCTCTTCTGAGCTTGTCACCTTTCCCGTGATGGCATTTAGTGCGAAAATTCTCCCAATGCATATACACTTCATCAGTAATATTTCTACTGACCGCAAATAACATCCATTTTATTATATAATATAATAAAGGTAAAGATTTTAATAACTGAAATGAAAATAAGTGATAACTATGCTAATCTTAATAAGCTTAATTGTAGTAAATTAAAACAAGTTTATGATCATAATACAGAATTTATCTTAATTTTAAATAACTAGTAAATTATATAGATTTTAAGCCTTTATTTTATTTTATTTTTAATAAATAAATTTGATTATAGAGCGCGTAGCACTCTCGTTGGTGCGCAGCTCTTTAAAAAAAATGTTTCATACTGACAAGAATGTTTGTTACTGATAAAATTATCAGATACTGGCAGACCTTGTACAATACTGGTATAATTATTCAGTACCGATAAAAATATTCAATACTGATATAATTTTAGAATAATCGTAATCTTTAATATTTGCTGGAGGTCCAAGGACATGGCAGGATTGTGTCTCATTGCATCACCAAAGCAGAGGACGACATGTGTCAATTATGGGTACTTAAATTTCCCACCTCTGATGAAGCTCGCAATATTTTTTTTTTTTCGTTCCAGTATTAAAAATAAACGAAACCAAGTCAAGCCAACGTCGAAGGTCTAAGAATCTTATGTCTCGAGGCCAAACCAAAGCAGAGGAAGACATAAAGTCGATTATGGGTACTTAACTTCCCCAACCTCTGATGAAGATGACCTTGTTGTTCACCTTCGAACAACTATGGCGGTTTTAAAGAAATATTTAATATAATATAATAATTATATAAATGTATCAAGCAAAATTTTGATATAAATCTAAATGTTAGTCAGTTCGTTATTTTACTACAAAATATTTAAACAAACCATTTAAAATATTACCAAACTTAAGTAGAGATTTAAAGTCTATGATTATTGAGTCTACTCTCCTTACTTATGTTGGTCCTTATTTACTAAAACTGATCAACAGAATATCTCGCTATATCCGTTAAGAAAAAATTCAGAATAAACAGTACGGTGAGAGATTAGTTTTCTTCAAACATTTGGGGCTATTAATTAATTAGCATTTTTATAAGAATAATTAAATGCATAATATATCATAATTACATAAGAAAAAGCTATAGCATTAAAATATAAAATACAAATACAAAATTAAGTGTTTGACGTTCTTGGAGATATTTCAACCTCTTTCTCGCCAGCCTCTAGATTGCTCTAGAGGCTTAATATAAAAGTCTGAAAATCTCTACAACTCTTCTCCTTGCCATGTGTATTATTCTTTAATTATTCTTTCACCTAGATGCTAGATGTCTCTTTTCTTGTAAATTTCCCCAAATTTTTTACAGTATAATCTTTCTCTTTCTCTTTATAGCTTTATTTATTATTGTTTCTTCCTTTGTTCTCCAACTATTTCTAATAATTTCAATATTCTTTCTTGAAATGAGAAATTTCTAGTATCTTTTCCACAGATGCTTTTGAGAGTTGCAATAATAATATCTTTTTGCTTTTAGTTTAGGTTTAAATCTTGAGTTATTTTCACCTTCAATTATCATTGGATATTCCTTTATTCTTTCAATTCCATTTAAAGCTACAAATTGTACTGATTTTCTTCTATTTTTTCTAATTTCTGATTAGTTCTTTCTGTTTCTATTGTTAATTTTGAGATTAACTGCTCTAGTCTTGTGATATATTTCAAAATGTGTTAAGGTCTCCTTCTTAGGTCATGAGTTTCGATTCTATTTCCTCTGCAAGTTCAAGTTTTTTCATTAACTTCTTATTGTCTTTCTTCAATTTTTTGACCTCTTCCTGGAGATCTAGCACCACTTTAATCAGCTAATCATAGCTTATTTAATATTATGTGATAAGATTCGAGACTTCCGAGCGCATAATATTCTTAGCCTATTTCCTAGGTTTTTCTTCAGAGGTGGGAGATTCATCCTGATGGGTGACCTTTTTACTACCCTTTTCCTGGTCCTAGTCTTTCTAGGATATCGTTAACTCCTACTTTTTAGAAACCGTGAAGACTCCTAGTTTGAATCCTGACATCTTTTATTTAAAATATAAAAGAGATATTAAATATTATACTTCAGGCAAAACTAAAACATAATATAAAATTTAAACTTACTAACCAAAAGAAAATTAACTCAGATATAAAAAAATTATAAGACTGTATGAACATAAAGCTTTATATAATAATCTTTAAATAATAAGAATCTTTTATACTCAATAATAGTTTAAATAGGTTTTATATTTTTAGGTTTATAATTAATTATATAACTTAAATTTTATATATCATATTGTATTTCATTTTAAATGTTTCTAATATTTCAGACAGAAATCTTTATATAAAGTTGAAATAACTAAATTTAATTTAATAGTTTTATTTTTATATATCTTAATTATATTTATCTTACTTAAAAATCTTACAGTATTATTTCGGAGACTATTAAATATAATCAAAATCTATTAATTTTTAATTACTTTTAAATTTAAAAAAATTGACTATAACTGCTTAGTTCTGATCAGTTCAAAACTTATTAAAATAACTAAAATATAAAAAGTCACTTAAATCAAATTTATACCTAGGATCCTATTTTAGATTTATAATAGTACATTTCCTATATTAAACTACTAAGTATAACTAAAGCAGAACCATTTTATTTATCATTATTATATTTTCTTTAATTAATTTAAAAATGTACTTATAATATAAAATTAGCATTTTATAAGCTTATTAAATTCAAGTATAGAGTATAAAGTAGTATAAGTTAATAGATGCTTTTATCTAATAAAATCTACTTCCATTGTTAGCAAGCATATGACACATTTTATTAGTTATCAATTAAATTTCTAAAAATTTTCAATTTCATGCTTAAAATAATGACGCACAATTTTATATATCTAGTGTTAATTTTCAAATCCGCAATTTAAAAATAAAGTTAAGTCTACTAGTATTTAATTAAGCGAATAAAAAGCTAATATAATTAATTAGTTAAATTTATTATCTAAGTTAACTTAATGCTAAATCAATAATATACTATTTTTATACCTTTTAGTAAATTAAATTTTATTAATAAATACTCATATATTTTTAAATTTGGAAAGTATGTATACAAAGATTAAGTTTATTGAAAATGCGTAACTAGAAAATTAAAATAAGTATAATATATTAATTAAAATTAACAAATTAGAGAAAAAAGGGATTATTTTATTTTAAGTTAGTGCTTTTATTTAAACTTAATTAAAAAGGTATAGTATAATATATTAGCTTATATAAAGAAAAAAGTTAAATCTAGTTATTTAGATATATTAGTTATAATTTAATCTGTAAATAAAAGAGCATTTTATATATAATAGCTTCATGGAATTATAAGATTTTTGCATATCAAATAAATAAGTTACCAATAAAAAATGGAGTTTAAGATTGGACAGCATCTTAGTTAGGCCGAAATTAAGAAGGCTAGAAGAAAAGCCAATCTAATTTAAAAGTAAAAAAATAGGGATTAAAATAATCAAGCTATTCATCTCCTTCCTAGGGAAAGCGCATGGTTGACACAGAAACTTCTTGAATAGAAAAAGAATAAATTGCAAAATTAAATAAAGTTATAGTCAAACAAGAAGAAACTATTTGAAATCTGACAAATTAAATTCGAGAAATTCTTACTAACTACGAACAACTCAGCCTTGAAATAGATTAACTCAAGACAATATTAATAAATAATAAATAAATCACAAGATAATAAATTTAGTCCTAATCTTAACTGCCTCCATCATCAGTTGTATCAATGTAGTTTGAAGATCTTCAAAATAAATTAATAATCTCTCAATCCTAAGAAAAAATAGCAGAATAAGAAATAGTAAAGAAACAACCTAAATGAACACAAGAATTAAAAACATTGAAAAAATTTTGAATATAAGAACTCAAAGTAAAATAGAAAGAAAAAAATGCTGATACTGTAGATCATAATGAAATATTCTAAAAAGATGTAAAAGTTTTTAAGCCAAACAAAAAATTTAAGAATAAAAAACATTAAGAATTTTATCAAGACTATAAAAGAAAAATATTCTAGAATTTTAGCACGGAATCTGTTCATGAGAGTTGTCTTCTCAATAAAAAAGACAGTGGAACCCAACGACAAAAAAATAGAAGCAGCTGCGACCAGGCTTCAAGTCCTGTAATCGGCAAACAATTTTATTAACATTAAGTATATTATAATAATAATAATAATATACTTAATTAAAGTGTTTGTAGCTTTGAGGTATTTCAACATAATTTCCACTGACATCCAGTAATCGCTCCTGGATGCTTAAAATAAAATTTCGGTCATCCAGTTTTTTCGGAGTTCTAGAACTCGAGTGGAAAATTCTTCTTCTGTAAATTCTTCCTTCTATCGTCACGTAAATTCTTGTTAATTCTCTTTAAACTTCTTCTCTGTTTCTCTTCATCTTTTCCTTGTATATCTTGCAACTCTTGAATCTATGGAATCTTGATTAAATAGGTAACATCTCTTGAGAATCCTTCTAATATTGGTTGTTTCTTTTTGCATATCGTCTTCTACTTCCATTTTTATTTCTTAGATAAGAGGCTCTATTCTTTTTTGTCCAAGTTGCTATACTTCGATTTCTTATTTGACTAGTCTTTCTTCAGTATTTAAAACTTTTTTCTAATAATTTTTTGTTTTCTTATCTTAATATTTTTACTTCTTCTTACAGAATACGTATAGATTTCATAAGACTTTCAATTAATAACTAGTCTTCATTTGTCTATTTTGCATCGTTTTTGAATTTTCTTATTTCATATAGTTACTTGGTCTCGGTTTATGAAGAAAGTCAATATTTTATTATTAGTTTTATTCTTTTTGTGCCTATTTAAGTTCTTATTTTATTTAAGATTGTCTTAAATTTTCAACTATTGGAGGTTATTAAGATTAAGAAGATTATTATTTTATTAAAGAAGACATAATGGATGAAGAACTAGAAGTCTCTGGTTTTTGCTCCTTTATTTATGGAGCCTGCAAAAACCCTTCTTGAGACCTTCTGCCATTTTTAATATCCATTAAGTATATTATTATTATTAATAAATAAGTTACCAATAATAGAATCTTAACTAAATCAATCCTAAAGAATTTATCTAACATAATTAAATAAAAAAGTGATAAAATGTTTAATAATTAAGATTCTGTAAAACCTTGAGTTTAAAGTTCTATTTAACTCTAAGTTTATAATTTATTACCTTACATCATTCTACAAAATTGGTTATATTTAAAGTATAACATGCTTAAATATTAAAATTAATAATACATCCAAACTTTTTAGTTTCTTAACTATTAAATTATAAATCTCTATACTTATATTAAAATAATACAAATAGAGGATATTCCTTTTTTAAATCTTTTTATAATTCTAGTATTAATTATCTAATTTGTTAGCATAGAACAATAATTAAATAATTATAGCTTTTTCCTTGTCTAAACTTTTATAAAGTTGCTAACAAATTTAAATTAAAGTTTTCAAAAATCTCAAATTAAAAAAAAGTAAATCAATAATATTTAATTCCACAATTTTTATGCTCATCTCTCATCACAGCATCAATTATTTTATATCTTTAACCTTGCTTAGATATATTAAAATAATTCTTAGAACTATATTCTTTATTTGAACTAAGTATACTCTATCAAGTCACTAGCTTATTTTAATTTAGCTAGTTAATTATTCAATTTTATCACTATATTTACTCTTATTTTAACAACATTTATACAGCTTTTTAAAAATAGCTTTCTAGAATTATAGAAGGATGATAAGAATAAGATGAGGATACATTTTTCATTAAGATGTAATTTTATCTAATATCTACAATTTTAGAGAAGCTATGATAAATAAGCAAGAATTGCTTTTTTTTAATTTATCTTATAATTTTGCTTAGCATCTTTAATTTTATAGGCTTAATTATAAATGTCAAACTAAGGACAACGGATTTTAAAAAAATAAAGAAAAAATAAAAAAAAAGCGGAACGAAAAAATATAGAGAGCTTTTAGGATATTTAAGCAATAGAAGAAAGCTAAGATTAAGAAACTTAAATTACGTTGTTATCATCTGAGTAAGAGGAGTTTCATTTAGGTTAAGAAAACAGCTAGTTATTAAATCTAAGTGAAGTCTTGGAAAATGAAAAATTAATTTCAAGTTTGAGTCCGATTTAAAAATAAAATTTTGATTAAGCGTAAAAATCTCTAGAAAGAACTCAGAGATAGAAATATAGTAAATAAATTTTTGGTGGTTTTAATTATTAAGAAAAAACGGCAATGTCTAATTAATTTACGCTTAGATTCTAATAATAATTTTAAAATTAAGAGTAAAATCCCTAAAACATTTTTGAATTAAACTAATCAAAGATTGATACAGCCATATCTGTTTCATCTTCTAAAGACCTTTAAAAGGTTTATCGTAGTTTATAATTAGATTAATAAAAGTTGCTAAATTTATCATAAAATAGACCTAACTCAGCGAGAGAAAAATCAAGATAAATTTGAGAAGAAGTCAAAGAAAGAGTATCATTAATCAATTAAATAGAGTAGGATTAAAAGATTGATGCAACCTAAGTTTAATAAAAAAAAAGAAAATTCTTGTGCTAAATTTGCGATGTTGAATATGATTTAAGTGAAATGGTTTTCTTAATGTGTGGACACAGGTTGGATAAAAATTGCTTGAGATCAATGATAAGTGTAGCAATTGAGAAATGTTATTTTAAAATTGAGCATTTTCAATGCATTGAATGCAATTAAATATTAGAAATGCCTGTTGAAAGTTTCAAAGAGCTCAATCATGAACTTTTAAAAGCTAATATGACAAAAGAATAATGGGATTAGATATGCTGGTGGAGAATGAAAGCTATCGGAAAATTTAAGTAATTTTTCATGTTTAGAAGATGTCCTGGTTGTAAAGAATTTCTTGACTTAAGAAATATAATTTAGAGCTATAAATGTCCTAATTGTTTCAATTGATTTTGCTCTTTATGTTGTAGAAAAAGTCATTTAGGGCCTTGCCAAACCCAAGAAGTAAGATTTCTATTTCAGGATTTTAACTTGCCTAATGAAGCAGGAGTAGATTTAAGAGCTTGTCCATTTTGTGATGAGAAGTATGGACCTCCAAAGGGCTGTAAACATGTCAAATGCGATAAATGTAATGGAGAATGATGCTTTGCCTGTTGTGTTAACTAGAATGTAAGCATATTATATTTAGCCTATTTTTGCTCATGGAAACCATTATCATGCTGAAGGTTGCCCATTCTACTTTACTTATAATGGTGATGAAGAGTATAGACCGTAAAATTGTTCCGAGTGCAAAAGATTAGGATATCTCTGTTAAAGACCACCTAGAATAAGTTAAGAATTGTAGGCTAAAAATATAAAATATAATATTGTAGCGAGATGAAAACTCTAAATAATTCTAGTAATTGAAACTAATAATTTTTCCTTTCTTTTCATTAAATTTATCTTATTATTTGGTTTTATGTCATTCAGTGAATTTTAATTTTATTTTGAAAAAATGATTCTTTAAATACATAAACTTGACTTATATCTTGTAATGCCTTTTAAGTTATAATTAATTACTTTAGGTAAAATAATGAAAATAAATTTGCAAATTAGATTTTAAGTTCTGTAGAAGAAAGAGAAGCATAAAAGCTAATTTATGCCTAAGTAAAAAATAATATTTAAAGTTGTTGAATGTAATGAAGGAAATAATTTGATGTGGTAATAAAAATGAATGAGCTACATTTCTATTTACTTAGTTAGTTTCTTTAATTAGAATAAATTAAATTAATTTCAATAAAACCTCTTCTTAGAATAAATGAGTCAGTCATAATCTAATTTCCTTTTATTTACTATTACAGAATTCTTTCTATTTCATTATTTCAAGCTTAGCAGAACAATAGACATAAAGCTTTTTATTATAACTTTATACCTTAGGAAGTCTTCTTTATGCAAATATAGAATATTTTCTCATAAATTAGAATTTAGACTTATATGAAAGAGAATTTACCAATGCTTTGCTTGCTAAAATAGATATAAAATCTAATAATTATACTTTAAGACATTTATAATAAAGACTAATAAACTTTATACCTAATTAAGTCATCAAGTCTAATATCCTTTATTAATACTAATTAGATACAACTACTATCTAACAAGATATTGTTATTAGTAAATAATAAATTAGATATTATATGTTAAAATATTCCAAATAAATGAACAATTAAATAAATAGGAAGAAAAATAGTAACTGTATATAACTATTTTAGCTATTAAAATATTACTAGTAAACTACATTCAAAAGCATTTAGATTATAAACTTTAACTATTAAATTTAACTTCATAAGATATTTTATTATAAATTATAGTGCAATAGAAAATAGTCTAATCTAATATTTTCATACTAGAATGTGGTTAATATTTACCTAAATGAATGCCTTTAATAAGTTACATAAGGTAAAATAAATTTATTAGGATATGTTAAATAAATTATGTTTAACTATATGACTCATATTTGCTATAATTATTCTAAATTTGTTGTCTTAATGTTTTTGAAGAATCCTATAAATCCAATTCTAAGGAATATAAACAGTTTATTTCTGAAGATTTTTTTAATTAAGCAACACTACAAGAGTTAAAGGTTTTATGATAGCAATCTTTTATATAAAACAATACTTTTAGTATACTTTATGCATGATAATGTCAAGTTTATGGCTCTTTTTGTTAAAATTATCTTGCTAAGAAAAATAAAAAATATTATCAAAGTAAACAAACTCTTTTAGCAAGTGAACTAATAAGTATAAATTAGATTTACTTAAGAAAATAAATCTTAAATAAAGGAGAAAATTTTTATTCCTATTTATATTTTATTTGAAGTTTATATAAGTTTAATAAATATATTTTGTTGAAAATTAAAAAAAGAATTAAGCTTCTTTTAAAATAAATAGTTAGCAAGTAACTTCTAGGATTTTTACTTAAAAAGTAATTCCTTTTTGTTTTCTTTGAATTTAAATTAGAAATTTTTATTTATTTTATTTATATTTTCATTAATTATGCACCCATTTCATTTTTTAGTATGCTCTTTATTTCATTTGCATTTAAGTAAGTTAACTTTGCAAATTACTATTTATCTTTAAAATAATTTTCAGTTTTCTAAATAATAAAAGAATATAGCTTTCAAATCTAAGATATATGAACATAATTACGCACTTTGACTATTATAGGATGCAAGATAACTAGCAAATCAATGTGAGTATGTATTTTAAATTTACTATGATTAACAATTGCAAAGCTCTAAACTCTTAGACATCATTTTTTTATTTCTTTCTTATATTTAGTTTTTTATAGAAAAGAATTAGAGAAGTTTAAATAATTTATTAAAGAGAGTTCATCATAATATTCAACTTATTGTTTAGATTTTGATAGATTTATTTATGTTGGATTTTAAAATATTTCTAAGATAATAAAATTTTATTAAGTTAGATAAATTCTTAAAGCAAGATGCTACCAGATATTTTTATCAAAGTAGATCTTAATATAAATTATTTTAAACCTTTTAATCATTGAAAATTTTCTAATATCATAATCACATAGTTTTCATTATGCTCTATCTATCTTCCATATAGAAAATTTTAATCTATTATTATGCTTTTTATATATCTAAATGAAAGATATTATTTCTTTTAACTAGTGTGCTTTTGAATCTTCTTATATCTTAGCATAGAATAATTATATTTAACTGATAAAAATCTAATAATTTCCTATTTTTTTATTCTTTAGGTTTCTATTATATGCTGTGGTTTTAAAAGTTCTTGTTATAAGGTTGTAAGATCTAGATTTATTTTATATAATTTGTATTTTATCTTAAGTTTGAACGACTATAACGTTTAAGAATAAATTTTATTAGTACTTTGAATGCTTTATATAATGTTAACTTTAAGTCTGGTGAATTTATCTGAATTAAAACATTAATCTTAGTTGTTTGATTATACAAAGATTCAAACTCCTTAGTTCTTATAACTAATTCATCTACAACAATCTTATCTTATTTTTCAATTTCAGTATATTTAATCTCTTCTTTTTAAACATTTTTCTGATTTTTTAAATTAATTTAAACTATTTCCTTTCCAATGCTAGATCTACCATAAGCTTCCTTTCAATTAATTAATTCCTTGAATTAGCTAATTAAATAATATCTTTCATTATAAATCCAATTAGATTAAATAACTAGCACTAAGAGTATTTAATATACCAACTAGATATTATTCTATTTCAAATAAATTTAATTCCATCTCTATATTTTAGTTTTTTGTTTCTTTTCCTGTTTCTTATGTTTTATCTAATCTTAAAGGTATAAAGTACTATTTTCTATTAATTGCTTTATTGAAATTTTTCTCTTTATAATTTAGTTTATATCTTAAACTTTAAATAAGATTATTCAAATTTAGAGCTTTTACTAGTTTATAAATCAGAGATATTTTAGGCGATTGTATGATTATATTAAGCCATTTTAGATGTTCAGCTTAATTATTAAAGAAGAATTATAGAATAAAAGATTATGGTAGTAGAATAAATGAAGTTAAAGAATGCAGAATAAAGTTTACAGAATGCTTAAATTGTTTTCTTTTAACGCTATTTTTTAATTAAGCATGGAGAAACCTTATTAAGAGAAGGCTATGCTTGATATATCTGATGGTAGTAAGTTATAAAGTCTTGAATTTACAAGGGATAAGAGTTTAAAACTTGAAGATAAAGCGTGATGTAAGATTATAATAAACTAGAATAAGTTAAGCAAGTAATAAAATCTAACTAGTCGTTATCAAAAAATGTAAGCATTTTCTCTTTGATACTTTATTGAACATAATGCAATCCCCTTATTCATTTTATTTTATTAATCTATTAATTTTCTCTCTAAGATAAATATTTTAGTATTTAAAAGCTAAATCATTACCAATTTTGATTTAAAATAAAACATATAAAATATAATGAAGGTATATGAAAATATTTTCATGCAACTTTAAAAAAAGTTGAACTAGGGAAAAATTAGAGAGAAAGTAAAGTATTCCAATAAATGAAAAAAGCTTAGTTTAAAGGTTAAAAATATCTTGGAACAATAAATATTGGAATTCATTGCTGAGGAGTAGAAGAGCTTAGAATAATTAGTTAAGTGGTGTTAAATCTCTAGGAAGATCACATATCAAAATTTTATATGCAAACAATTTATTCATGAAAAAACATACCTTTGAAAATAAAATAAGGCTGAACTTAGAAAAGCAAGATTGAGGAAGTTCTAAAGTTTGAAAAAAGTGAAGTAAAGCTTTTTTATTAAACGAGAAGAGAACAAGAAATGCTATCTTACGGACAGGGTTGAAATTTCTTAAAAGAAAGCATTTAAATCATTTTTACCTATATTACTAAAGTTATTTATCACTCTTTAAAAAAGGCTTTTGAATATTAAAAAAAATTTACTAAAATTTTACTGATATTTTTAACACCAAAAATTTCTTCCTCTCTATGTGAATCTTAATGCTTCTACAAATAATAAGTTCTCTTGAAATTCGTCTATTTATAATAAATTAATTATATCAGTTCTAAATTTTTTTGCTTATAAAATGATAGAAGGTTTTTTAATATAATTTATTACATATTTTGGAACAAAAAATTGAATTACCTTAAATAAAGCAACTTCTATTATTATTTTCTCTACAATATTAAGCAAAATTTATTAAAGCTTCTTCATTTTTTATTAGATTTCTATATTTATTGATATAAAAACGAAAGAGGCTTTAAATCATAACTAATAAAGTTAGTTTCAATCTAATCTTCACTAGAATGAGATTTAAAAACATTTTTAAAGAGACTAGTGAATATTAAAAAACTGTGCCAAACTGAGATTTCTAATGACAGTTAAGAATAGCTGCTTAGCTAATAATTGCTCATTTGTTAATCTTCTCTTTTTTAAAGAAAATTTACTAAAGAATGATCAGTTTTATTTTTTGAATACTCGAAGCAGATTTTAAATATATAATATAGAACAACAAGTAGACTCTCCACTCTTATAGTTCCTTTAATGGATTTTCTCATTAAATAAGAATAAAAATATGTTTGATATTTAAAAATTAATAAGAATTTTAAATAATTTTCTTAGTTAAAATTATCAAAATTAAAAGAGTCCTAGGCTATTCATTCAACAAAGTTAAATTAAAGAGTTTAATTTAACAAAGCGAAACTTTTATAATTTTATACTTAAAGAGTTTAAAAAAAATTATGAAGTGTCTTTTTAAATTTAGCCATAGAATTTGAAAACTTTATAAGGAAAATAAAAATAAAAATAAATAAAACAACATTAAACAGTAGTATAATAATAGTTATATTGTTTTATTATTGACACCTAATTTTAATATATTTATGTGCTATACAAATTAATTATAGGTTATATAATTTTAAAATTATTTAAAAATATAAAAAAGAATAGAGGGAACTAGATTTGAATTTTTGGCTAATGCTTGAAAATTAAGAAGGTATTTATTTGAGTCTTCAATATTGAAAAGAACTTATTTGTCAGAATATATAGCCTTGGTAGATAATTTTTTCTATGATTGTTCAGTTTGCTTGAATTACTCATGGTAGTTGATGCTCAGTAGAATTTTTTTTTCCTTTAAAAGGCCCTTTCGTGCAAATAGGATGGCGAGACTTTAACAGTTCTTAAATTTTCAAAGTTAATGATTTTTAATATTTTTACATTAATAACTAAATATATAATAAATCGTAATTAATTTAAGAAGAAAGTTATAAGATTTTAATATAAAAAATATTGAGAAACTAAACTTTATAAAAAAATTTAAATCAATTGGACTATAGAGCACGTAGCACTCTCAATGTTGCACATTTCTTTAAATTAATTTTATTTATTGTAAATAAAAATTTCTCATTGGAAGTTTCTTCCAGTGTTTCACTCCTTTGGAAATTCTGTTTTCTAGCAGGACATAGTCGGAGTGATGCTCCAAAAGACCTAATCGTCTGGTATCTTTCTTCAACCGATACTCAATATCTCCAGTTCTTTCCTGTTAAGTTCCTGCCAAGATTCTTACTCAGTTCGTCACTCCTGAAGTATTTCCTGGAACTTGAGTTTAAGTTAATCTTAGTTGGAGGATTGCTCCTCCTTATTTAATATATATAGATATAATATAATAATAATAATAATAAGATAAAAAAGTTTCAATACTTTGAGTATTGGAACATAATTGCACTATTTATATTTTATTTCATGTGAATTATGTTAAGTATAAGAGTTTATGTAAATTTATTATCAGCCTCTAGTTAATTCTTCCTACTCCTGTTCTTTTTTTTCTTCTTCTAAATTGGTTCTAAATCGAGTTCTCGCCTTTTCCTCTCTCTTCTTATTTTCAATTTTCTTTTTAGTTGTTTTCACAACCATTATTTAAGTTTCTTTCTTGAATTATAATTATAATATTTAAAAAAATTTCTAAATATAGAAAATTTGCATGATATCTTAATTATATATCTGCATGAAATTAATGTCAGATGTAATGGTAAAATTTAAACATAGAGTAATATTATAAAATAATATGGAGTCAGCTTTACTTGGCTTTCCACGAAATAATTTATTTAAACTAATCATCATGCTTGCATACATGATAGAAGCACCACTGTTAAAAATGAGTACTCTTCTTTTCTCCGTTTTCAAATTAGAAATTTTGATTAACTCCTTATTCTTGAAATTAAAACTTTTTCTAAAGGTTGAAAATAGAAGGAAATAAAGGAAATTCCAATTCTTATGCTAAATATCATATCTGAGCAAAATTCTCCTAAAAATATTATTAAAAAGTCTCTGTCCTTTTCTTGGTATTTTTCAAGTTCCTTCTCAATATTATCAACACGTGAAGGCAGGAAATTTCTAGCCTTGAACTTCACCTCCCAAGTACTTATACCAATTTAACAATTTTTCATACCACTAGAGAAAACCCTCGAATATATTTTGCATATCTCCAAAAAATTCATCCATTTTTATCAGTTGCGAAATCTATTACGAGACTTCTTGCAATACAATATACACTGTGCCATATTATCTACTAGAAACTCCAAAGCCTCATCATTAATTTTTTATAACTATATACTAAAAAATGATTAAAAGCCATTATATTTAAATTTAATAATTAATATATTTTAAATTATTTATAATACTTCAAAAAGTTATATTACGTTTATACAAGTACTTTAAGCTTAAAAAATAAGTCTATCTTTATTTATTTCTACCATGTTTTGTATATTTCTTAAAAATAAAGTAAAATATCAATTTTATTTAATTTCAAAACTACTTACACATTAATAGTCAATATTAATAAAACTAAATCTAGTTTAATAATTGATTTAATAATAATTTAATGCTGGCTATATGATAAAAAATAAATAAAGCTTCAAGATTTATTATTTAAATTAAGCTAAATTTAAATCAAAATATAAATTAAAACACTTTTTAATATTTATATGAGAGATAGTTTAATATTAAAAACTAATACTTTTGTATGAAGATAATTAGAATATAATATTATAATAGAATAATTGAAAATTTTTGATTTGTATAATATTTTCAATCTGAAAATAAAAATTTTAAATAAGTCATTTAAGTTTTTAAAATATATCTAATTTTATTTATTTTATTGCTATTGAAGTGTTTTTTAAATAATTAAGTATTATTTAATTAAATTTAATAAAATGGCTTCTAAGAAATAATAGAACTTTGAACAAAATATTTAAAAAGGAAAGTTCTGTAAAAAATAAAAAATGCATAATTACAATGAGTGAAAGTGAGAAATATGATTGATATGACGAACATTAATCACTTGGAAATCCAGAATTAAAAGAACTTCTGACACAAACTCAAATAGAAATATTATCTAAGTCATTAAAAGAGTTTATGTTCAAAAATAGATACCTCACTGATAAAGTAGAAAAACTAATAACGTCTTTGCTTTAGAAACAATATTAATCATCATAAGAAATAGAAAAAAAATTGGAGCAAAGAATTCTTTTAATTTAATAATAAATTCAGGTAATGCCATTTTCGTTTTAACAGAATTAATCAGATCCTATTGAAATAGAAAAGGAAGCCTCAAATTAAAATAAACAGTAAACTTTAATTTAAAATAAGTAGTAAATTTAAATTAAATAAGTGTTACAGGAATAATAGTTTAAAAGAAGGATAAAATGCTACGTGTGCAATAAATAACACCAATGAAAATACTGCTACTAACTAAGCGAAATTTAAAGAAAGAATAAACAAGATATTTTTAGAAAACTATTTAGGATATATCCAACATAAAGCGGAAAAATTTATAGAAAAAAATTCTTTAATTAAAATCTTAATCCTTGGAGAAATAATTAGGAACGCTACATGCAAGACTAAAACTAATCAGAATATTAAAGGATGGTGCACTAATGAAGTGCTACACCGCCTAACTAAGCCTAGTAGGAATTAATGACAACTAATGGAGATAAGCTGATAGAATAGGTCAGATGGCTGACTACTAAGGCCTTAATAAAGCTTTTTAGCTTTTAACTTTAACTTTAACTTTAGTTAAAAATAAACAAAATTTAATGAATATGATAGAGAATTCTTAAAACTAAATATAAAGCAGTATCCTATAACTCTGGACAAGGAAATAACATGAAAAAAGATCACAACACAAATTGAAATTTCAGTTTCTAAAGAAAAACCTAAAAATATTTAGAAAACATATTACAGCAATAAGTTTCGGAATTAACTATAGCAGGACATATAAGCTATGAAAGTTAGTCAAAGTGATACTTAAAGAAGAAAAGATTAAGAGGTTAAGAGAGTTGCCTTCCGGCACAAACTCTTTTAGTCTATTTTTGCTTCATGCTATAAATCCTGGGTTTAGTTTTTGCGGGCCTGTCTGTCCTGCATAGGTTATATTTAACTGAGCGATCCTCATCCTCCATTGGCTCTTAATATTCCTTGGAATATTATTCTCATCTATGAAAGGGTATGTGAAGGAACGAAGTGATATAAAAGATTGCTTTCTCAGCAGTTTATGGGCATTTGGTATTATATCCCTGTATGTCAAACGTAATATAGTAGGTTCTCTGTTTACTTATTGTTTCTCTAATTCCGTAGTTAATCTTGTGAGTAGTGGACCCCACTGATTAGGATATTCTTGCTCTCTATCAGAATCATAGAATCTAAGTGAGAATTTTCCTTTCACTCCTGAATAATTCGAAGCTTTCACATTGTATCAGGTTTCCTAGCTATAGAACTCTGACTTAGATCCTAATGGGAATTTCTCCTTCACTAAATATAGGTCAATATTGCGAGCCTTCCATTTACGTTTCTACAGCTCGTCCTCCGGTGCGTGGCATAGACTTTGCTAAGACCGAGTATGTGTGGAGATGCTTCAAAAGAATCAAAGGATTGACATTCAATATTTTCCCTAATATCCTTCAGCTTTCTTCCAAATGTGGACACTATCAGTCTCAAAAAATTTGGAAATCGTTGTACTTAAGTTATATTTGCCGCCAAACCCCTTCATTCCGGTTTTCAGCTCTGTTTAAGTTCCTATTCAAGATCTGACATCTTTCACCAGATAACTATAAATTCAGAATTAATTAAAAAAATATCTGAAATATAAATGATACTATTAAATTAAATAGGTATAAATTCTAGATTTATAGCAATATCTTTTTATTTATTTAATTTACTAAAGGATAACTTAAAGCTGAATCTTTATAATTTCATAATTATATTCTTTTTAGTTAGCTTTGGAAAATATTTTTAAAGCATAATTAAAAAAGTAGCTTAATTTATCAAATATCTTTTACTAAATAAACTAATGGCACAAATACAAAACAGGTTATGATTTGTATCTATATATCTAATAATTTACCAATTTGTATGTTTAAAAGTCTAAAGTAAGATATTTTGTAGAGTTAATTAATAATTAAAAAAATGTAAATAGATTTAAATAAACATAGATTTAATAAATAGAATATAACCTACAGCATATATTTAAATTTTTCACTATGATTAATATAAAATTAATTAATATTAATATTAATAAAATTACGCTGTTTTTTAACTATTTTTACAATATTAAAAATGTTAATAAGCATTATACAACTTTTTTGTTTAGTAAGGACATTATGGAAAAAAGTGAAAATGAATAAATGAAAAAACGTTAAATTATCTAATTAATTAAAACATTAGTTAAATCTATAAAATTAGTATATTTTATTTTGAGCTAATGCTTTTAATTTAGATTTGAATAATATTAAAATTAATTTAATTTGAAATTTATTATTTTAGCATATATTTAGAAGTAGTTTTTAAATATTAATTTAAAATATAATAGTTATAATTAAAATTTAGAATAATAGATATATTCTTTTTTTTATTTATATAATAATTACGGTCTTTTATGGATATACAATAAAGAAATACTTAGTAAAATATATATAATTGTTTAAAATTCTATTTAATTTAGAATAACTTATTAAAGAAGAAAATAAGAAAAGTTTAATTCTTTTTAAATAAATAAATCTTTAAATTTTAAATAAAAAATTTCTAAACACGAAATTTATATTTTTTCTAAAATAATTTTTCAGAAATTTTTTTGTTTTTGAAGTTAAATATTTTTAAATATGAAGAACTTTAATTTTTAAGTTAACAATTATCTACTTTGCCAGACATTTTAATTATTAATTACTAAATATCTAATTAATTATTTATATGTTTATAATCTAAATTGAGAGGGTCCATTCTTTTTTATGATTTTTCAAGCTTTTAGTCTTTAATTTTCTAGCATTTAATTATAGAACAATTTAGAACTGATGAAAGCATTTTCTTCTCCTACTTTTATTTAGCAGTTAAAAATTGAAATTTTCATTTTCTATCATCTCAAATCTTAAAACTCTACCTTTAATTCTATAATAATATATCACCACCATTCTTAAGTATTTCTCTCCTCCTTATCATTTATTCTATACTCTTCTATTTTTTAGGTATAATAAAATAATAATAGCTTTTAACTAAGTTTATCCTTTTTATTGTTAAACTCAACTAAAAGCTAAACTTTAACTATTTATTTTTTCACATTTAGCCCTAGCATTTTAAATTAACTTAATATCATTTAAACTAAAATTTTGACAAAGTTTATCCAACTTAAAGAATGAATGGAATGAATAAAATCAAAAAATAATTAATCTATTTGCAAATTTACCTTTCACTGGCATTTTTAGGTGCTCTAGTATAACCAAGCAAGGGTTATAGAGTTCAGAAAAAGTTTCTTATAACTTTGCTTAGAATCCCTATTTAATATGATTAAATTTAAAATTTAAAAATAAAATATGTAGAATATAAGCGAGCAAGGGACAAATTAGAACTAAATGATGCGAAAAGAATAAAAAAGCAATTTGGATAGATTGGAAATAGAAGAAAATTAAGATTAAGAAACATAAATTTCAGCGTTATCTTAAGATTATGAAGAAATTACTTTTAGATAAGAAAACTAAGTTTTTCTGAATTAAGGTTAAAATTAAGAGAAAAAATCGTTCATTCCAAAGCTAAATCTGAATTAATAATAAAATTTTAACTCGGAATGACAACCTTTTGAATAAACGCAATGAAAGATATAAAATTAATAAGTCTAGAATGTTTTTAGTAATTCTTATGCATAATTATAGTCTGACTAATTTATATCCAATCCTTAGAGGATTTTAGATCTATAACAAAATAAACTAAACAATATTTAAGCAAATTAATAGTAATTTAGCACGACTTTACAAGCTCCATTTTCACAAAATGCGTAAAATATGTATTCTAGTTATTAGTTCCAATTTTAACCTTAGTAAAACTTGGTGAACGAAAGACCTAACTCAGCGAGAGAAAAATCTAATGAAATTTGAGAGATAGTTAAGTTTAGAGGTTTTAAAAAAAAATACTAAACTTAATAGCCTACCTGTGTTGATACGCTTTCAAGCAGTTAAAGAAAGAAAAAAACGTTCTATTGTGAAATATGCTATGTTGATTATGATTTAAGAGATATGGTTTTTTTAATGTGTGGACACAAATTGGATAAAAATTGCTTGAACTCAATGATCAGTGTAGTTATTGAGAAATGCTGATTTAAAGTTGAAGATATTATGTGCAGAGAATGTACTTAGCCCTTAGAAATGCCTATTCCTAGTTTCAAGGAATTTAACCATCAACTTTTAAAAGCTCATACTACAGAGGAATAATGAGATACAATATGCTGGTGGAGATTAAGAGCTACTGGAAAATTTAAGTAAGTTTTATGATTTAGAAAATGTCCTAAATGTAGAGAAATTCTTGATTTAAGAAATATTGATTAATTTTTCAAGTGTCCACATTGCTTAATTTGATTTTGCTCTATATGTTGTAAATAAAAACATATAGAACCATGCAAATACATAAATTAAGAAGTAAGATTATTATCTTAGGATTTCAACTGAGCTAATTAAGCTGGAGTAGATTTAAGAGCCTGTCCATTTTGTAATGAGATGTATGGACCACCAATCAAATGTAAACATGTAATATGTGATAAATGCAAAGGGGAATGATGCTTTGCCTGCTGTGTTAATTAGATCGTAAGTAAATTAATTTTAGCCTATTTTTGCTCATGGAAACCATTATCATGCTGAAGGTTGTCCATTCTACTTTTTTTTTAACGGTGATGAAGTATATAAACCTTTAAGTTGCTCTGAATGTAAAAAATTCGGATCTATCTGCTAAAGACCACCTAGAATAAGTCAAGAGTTGAAAGAAAAAAATAAAAAATATAATATTGTAGCAAGATGAAGACTCTAATTTACCTTCTTGATTGAAGTTATTTCCTTTTTATTTTTCTTTTATATCTCATAAAAAAATCTTATTGCTAATAATTTAAAAATCACTAAACTCCATCAATCTACATTCTTAAATAAAAAATCTTTAGATATAGCACATTTATACATATGCCATGCAACTAATTTCAATTAAATTTTATAGATATAATAACGAGATCTATTTATAAGGATAGAATTGTATAATTATTAAAATTATATAAAATGAGAAAATATTACAAGCTTTTATAGTTTTAATTTTAATTTTAATTATATCATCATAAGTAAGCAAAAATAAGTGTTTAAGTAAGGTAAAATATGAAGAAACTTCATCACTTCTTTTCTTATTTTTCTATTAAGATTCTTAAATTTTTTCAAAATAATTACTTAAAATTCATTTAGGAATAAGTTTCTATAGCAAATAAAAATTAGTGTTATATAATCTTTTTTTCCCTTATTACAATGAAATTTTATTCCTTCTAATAAGAATTTTCATCTGATAAAGAACATCTAACGCGAAATATTATTATCTTTATCTATCCATCTTATAGAAGCAATTCTTTATGTAGAAGTCAGGCTACAAATATGTTCTGATAAATAATTAATTGAAGATATGGAATAGTACCTGGCATTCTTTATATATTAATGCCAAATAAAATTTAACTATTATATTTGAAAAATTTTCATAAAGAAAGACCAATAAATTTTAAAACTATAAAACCATCACACATATCATTTCTTCTAGATGCCAAAAAACTAAAACTCAGTTTTCTAATAGCTTGCACTTAAACTATTTTTCTTCAGATAATTATTCTATTGCTTCTAAAAAAATCATGCTTTAGATGATGTCTATCTTTTTGATATTTTCACTTAGTAATAATAGTTTTCTATCTATTATAAGCAAAACTAATTTAAAGCTATTAGTGTATTAATTAATTTTAAATAAAGTTAAGGGAGATTTATTAAAGGATATATAATACTATTAAAAGACTCTTTTATAAAACTAGGCTATAATAACTATGAAGATGCTTTAATTAAAGAGAAAAAGATAATTGATAGCTATATAAGTAAGAAAGTTTATCAAATTAAAGGAAGATTGTAAATGAAGGAGATAAGGGTATATAAATAAGTATTTTAGATTCTTTTATTTAGACAAATATTTAAGAAGATCAAAATACGATAAATTGTAAAGGAATCAGAAATAAAAGCTGAGATTATTTTATGTGTAGTGGATTGTATACTCTATTTTATAAAATAATCATATACTTATTTATAATAAAATAGTAAGCTAAATATCCTATGCTTCAAATATTAAAATCAACTCTAAATTCTATTTCACTAAAGACAGAAATGGATTATATCTACTAAGAATATAAATTTAGTAAAAATAGATAAAAGCATTAAAAATTAAATTGGTTCTAAGGTATTAAATCAATTAAAATTAGATAATCAATTATAATATAGAGGAATAAATAGAAACTTAGCTTATTTAATTTAAGTAGTTAATTAAGTAGATTTATTTTAATTATTCTTTGTTATTATTTAGAATAAAAGCTTTTATTTAAAATTTTAACTTCTTTAATACTCTTTAATTCAAAGCTTAGCGCAATAAAAAATAGTTAAACTTAGTATATTTATCTTGGTTATTAAAGTGCTATATGGGTGATTTTATATATTTTAATTGTATTAAAAGGCTTCGCAAATATAATCAAAATGCTATGAAGTGCTTTTGTCTACTTTTGCATAAATACTTTTTAATAATTATTAATTATTTTTCTTTTAACAGTATTATAAGTTTTATCAAAGCTGATATTATTCAAGCATAAGCTATTATTATTAGATGTAGTCAATCTTACTAAGCAACACATTATGAATAAAATTTTATTGCATAAGCTTTTTTATAATTATTATATATTTTTAATTTTCGTTTTTATTATGTCTATACCGAGTCAAATTCACAGTATAATTAACAAAAAAACTATTTACTAAGAAAAATAAAAAATCATAATCAAAGCTCATTAGCTCTTTATACAAGTGAATGAGTTTTTTTAAACATAAAATTTATCTTAAACAAAAAAAATTGAACTAAGATAGAAATCCTATTATCTTATTTAAAATTTTTTATTGTTTATATTTAATTAAAAATCTTTCATATAATATAAAATTGGATAAAGTATTTAAAAGATCAATAATCAAATTTATTCAAAAGATGGTAACTTAAAAAAGTATTTTTCTTTCAAACATTTAGCTATAAAGTTTTTATTTATTTCTCTATTTTTTATGTTTATAAACAATTTAATTTTTGTATACTTTTAATAGTTAGAATCTATTAGCAATTATATTCTTTCTTTGTTATTATTTTATATACTGCTTATATTTTATTTTTTAGCATCTTTATAAAGTTTTCTTCCTTATTATTTATTTTCCTTGTTCCTCGATTCTAATTAAATTAATATTATAAATTACTATCTATGATTTTTATTTCAAAAGTCTCTTAATAAGATTTTTACATCTTTTAAAAAATAGGACACCTTATTTCTTGCTATTTTTTTACAAATATTCCTCCTTAAATCATTTCATAATTCAAAATTTTATTTCATTCTATTAAACTATTCAATTATTGTTTAAAGAATATTTAATGATTATATTCCTATTATTTAAATTTTTTGTATTTATACTCCTTTATAAAATTATTTTATACTATAAATATTAATGATTTTTTATTATGATTTTATTATCTTGACTAATATAACTCATAAATAGATTTTATAGTGCATTTATATATATAAATCCACTTTTAAAATATTAAATGAAATACCTTTCATTTTGCTTATTATATTTCTATTCCTTTAAGTTCTTTATTCTTCATATTAAGGTATTTTAGTTTCTTATGAATTATATTTTTTTAAATTATAGTATATGGCAGATATATGAAGTATTACCACTAAAATTAAAAATATTATATGTTTATGTAAATTATTTATATTCTATGATATAAGAGGTTTAGCAATAAATATATGAATTATTTTATAAATTAGGTATTATTTTAATTTGTAATACTCAAACCTCTAGAGATACGTTTGAGATGTAGCTGTTTAATCATTTATTTTTAAATAGATTTTATTTATATAAATCGATAAAAAGGAATAGAATAAAGTTTTATAATTCATTGGAGGTAAGTGATCTAAGTTAGCTCAGTTGATTATTTTTGGTTTGCTAATTTTATTTATGATGAAAGTAAAAATGATGGTAAGACATCGTGATTTGGCTGAAATTAATTAAATTCTTAAAATAAGACTCTGCTAATACTTTTATCGATAGAGCTCTCATTATTTGCATTTTTTCAAGCCTTTTGGTGATTGCTAAATTCTCTATAATTTTGCTCCTATATTTGAACTTTCCATTGTACCCTACCAGTCTTACACATAGAAAATTCAAATAAATTATTAATTTTTCTTTATTTCATTAAAATGAAGAGATCCTAAAATTTAAATTTGTTTATGAAAGATTTTATTTCTTTAGCAGTGCGTTTAAGCATATATATCTTTTCATAGTATGATTATTTCGAACTGATGTAACTCTTCTAACTCTTTATTTTTCTGATTAAGATTCTTTTTATTTAATTTAAGATATGTAGTATATGATTATTATAAATCATTTCCTAGATTAAGTTGCATTTTCTTTTCTAATTAGTCCAAATTATACCCTTTAAGTAGTTTTAGGATTAGTGACTAATTCACTAATTAAAAAGTTACTTTTACCACCTAATTATACAAGAGATTTTCATTTCTTAGTTGTTACTACTAAATTATCTACAACCAGTGGATCTTATTTTACAACTTGTTGCTTAATATTTTCTTTTAGAGTATTTTTACTATTCTTCGGTACCTTCTTCAAATATTTTTCCATCTTATTGGTAGATTTACAATAAACTTTTATTTTAAACTCTTTATTTATTGACTAATTATGGTAATATCTTAACTCTTAATCAAAGTTAAACTTAAATACCTAACACTAAATGTACTTATTTATATTAGCTATATTCTAAAGAGACTCATTCCAGTTTTTATAGGAGATATTACTTTCCTTCCTTTCTCTCTTTATATCTAATTAGCATTTAATACTTTAAATATATTTAAGCAATTCGAGAAAGCTTATTTTATTTATTTATTGAAAATACTTATATTATTATCATGCTTATATTGAGCTATTTGAGATGTAGGCAACTTATTAAGGAGGCATTTTAGAAAATAAAAATTATTGAAAGAAAATTAAGAAAAAAAATAAAAAAACTGTGGATAATTGAAATTTTTTCTTTCTAGGATATTATCTTTTGGATAAAAATGAAAAATGTATTAAGAGAGTTTAATATAACTATTTAAAACAGATGATGAAGACTAAAATCTTGACAGAAGATTATATCCAAATAAGTCTAGTAAAGTAAACAAATGAGCAATGAAAGTCTGAATAATTTCTACTATAGTTATCAAATAAAGAAATATTCTGATTTGGTATTTTATTAGACTTGATACAATTTTCTTATTTATTTTATTGATTAATCTTTTAATTTTCTATTTGCTTAAGATAAATATTTGAATGTCTATCAACTTAATTCTTTTATTAGGATATAATTTAAGGTGTAAGTTCCTTAAATTTTTTTAAACTAATAAGCAGTTTAATTTATGAGGTTATTTAACTCTATTTGTTTAAATCAATTTAAATTCATATTCTAATTCTCATTATAAATGAAAATAATTTCCATACTGATATCAAAGACTTATTCAATAAGTTTTTGATATTTCATTAAATTATCTTCAGGCGAATCTCAGAATCAAGCTTTGAAGACTTCTTTTTATTAAAAAAAATCCTCTTTGAAAAAAGGATTTTCAAAGAGGATCAATCATCGGCAAAGAATTGTTAAGACTTAGGATAATTAAACTCAAGTAATTCTTATTATATAGTTACCCATTTATTAAACTACAATTTAGTAGTTATAAGAAGTTTAAATGATATCAATAGAAATCATTTTCATCTTATACTGTTATATAAAGGGTCTACTAAAGAAAGAGTAGTATAAAATAACGAAAAGCTACAATTTCCATTCCCTTAGAAGTTAGATTTTAGTAGTTTCTATACTAAAGCCTTCAACTCTAATATTAGCTATATATAGCTATTAAATTCATATTTTGCAGTTTTGACTGCAAAATTTAAAAAGACTATATTATTAAAGATAAAATAAAGTAGTTAAAGAAATAAATTTCTAAATCAATAAAATCAAATGGAGAAAAGTGGATGTAATATAAATAATCTGAGTGATAAATGCAATTAGTAGATGTTTATTACAGAATTTAAGACAGAGGATAATTTTGAAAGGACCTACAAAAAGATAAAGAATTTCGTATTTTATCTTGATAGATGCGAAAAAATAAATTTTGATTGTGTATATTTAAAGAGTTGAATTTCAAACCTTTTTTGTTTAATTTTTATGTTTTGTAGTTAATAAAATAAGTATTCTCATTAATTTATTATGCTTTAATAATTAAATCCTCTAAGAGCTTGAAAAAGCTTTATTCAGTTTCAAAAACATCTTAGTTTATAAAAGTGAATCTAATAGTTTGATTGTCTCCTAAATTTAAATTATAAGATGAAGTTAATTTGACTTAACAAATAATTTAATTTTTATAATAAGGAAATCTACATATAAGCAAAGAAACCTGGAAAATAGTTTTCTTCTAGTTTATTTGGCTTTCTAATGTATAAAATAAAACTCAAATAAGTTATTTTAAGAATCAATTAAAAACTAAACTTGTAGTCATTTAGTCTAACTTCTTTCTGGAAATTCTTATAATCTGCTTTTATACCAAGCCAACAATTTAAAGCTTATAATCTATTTTATTTTAATCTAATTTATTTATTAAACTTAGTTATTTCTTCTTTATTTTCCATCTAGTTCTACAGTTTTAAAGTTATTGAATAGTTACTAAAAAAATAAAAATATTTTCTTGGTTATCCTAAAGACTAGTTGAATGAATATTAAAATACATAAATTAAATGACTACTTATAGTATTAGCTAGAAATAAGATTTTAATAACTATTTCAAATGATAACTATAAATAATTAGATTCAACTTTTATTAGCATTATACATCCATTATGCTTAACTTTTATATCTCTTTTATTTCATTTCTTTATAAATAGGATATAATTATCCATGTTTACTATTTCAATCATTGCTAGCAATTAATTAGTTTCTCTCTTTAAAGTCTTATAAATAAGTTATTTCTATTAAGCAGCTATCAAACTTCATTATTAGCATGTATTCTTTAATGATTTTAATTTAAGTTAATACCTTAAAGTTTTATCTAATCATTTTTAATTTTCTTAAACCTCATAATTTTATCTAAAGTTATTCCAATTTTCATAAATTATGTATAGAACTAAATGTTTAAAATAATAGAGAAGCTATCTAATAAAAACTGAATACATCAGATATCAAAAGTTAATTCCTTCTCAACGTTTGATTTTCTTAAATAAAGTAACTTTATATTAGTTGACACTCCTGACCTATTTATTAATCATCTAAAGGATTGCATTTAAGCTCATTTTCTTAATTTTCGATTATCTTTTACTCCCAAATTTTATTTTCTTATGCTTTAGCTCTTACTATTGAAATCAAACTTTACTAGGAAATATAACTATTTTATACAAGCTTTCTAATCTGATTTATTAAACTAAATTTAGTAATTAAGGAATGCTTTATAAAGGTTCACATAAAAAAGTTATTTTTCATAGTATATTTAAAATAAAGCAAAGCAATCTATAAACTATAAAGCTATTTTATTTAAGATAGCTTGGTTAGTTAAGAATTTATATAATGGAATTAAGAAATATAATTAGATCATAGTCAAATATATAATCAGGAGGCAAAGTAGTCTTAAAATGAATAAAAATACTTCAGTAAATTTCGGTTTAATAAATAATTAACTTTTTAATTTTAGATAATTTTAATCCTTCAATTTAGAAAGAAATTTCATTGAAAAAGTAGATATACTATGTATCTTTTTACTTAGCTGAAATTAAGAAACTTCATATTTAAATTAAAATAAAGTTTTAAACTAGGAATTAGTTTAAATATCTATCAACTTTTACAATAGAGATGCTTTATTTACTTTATTTATTTAAAATAAAAAATCATACTAAGTGCACTGCTTAGCATATTTAATCAGTTTCCTTTATTTTATTATAATATGTTGTAAATTTGCTAGCAATCAAACTTCGAAGACTTCTCTTCATTAAATTCTATCTTTTTTAAAAGGTAGAAAATAGATCATGAAAAGTATCCAAGTGAATAGTAAAGTGTTTCTTAGTTGTAAAACAACGAGATTCAAGTAATTATTCTTATATTTAGAAGCCCGCTTTTCAAGCTGAGGTTTAGTAGTCATAGGAAGTTTTTGTATAAAACCCACAGGATAAAAATCATCCTGGCATTTCGTTTTTATGTAATTGATTAACTAAAGAAAGAGTAGTATAAAATTAAGAATAGTTACAACTATTATTCACTAATAACTCAGATGAGTGTAATAGCTTACCTTGTAAAGACTTATAGTAATAAGATTTTTATTGTTAATTATGCAAGAAGTAATATAAAAATAAAAAAACCTTCAATTCTCATGTTTAAACCCAACATAACGAATAAAAATCCTTTTCATGCAGTATCTGCCAGAAAAGTTTTAAAAGACTTGATTATTTATAGAGGCATAATGATACGCATAAGCAAGAAAGAAATTTCCAGTGCTAGTAGTGTGAGTTAAATTTTAAATCGAAGCATGTATTAGAATCACATGTAAAAACAGTACATAAGAGAGTTATATGTGGCTACTGCAAATGTTGTAATAAAGGATTTACTCGTAGAGACTATTTGAGAAAACATATGAAAAAAGGATAGCAAAACTTTGAATGTAAACTTGCTGAATGTGCTAAGAAATTTGCAAGTAAGCAGTCAATGGAACGGCATTTCAAGACAATGCACAGTTAATGAGGACAGGTTTACTAAATTTATAAAGTTATTTATAAATTTAAATTTGTTAGAATAATTATATCCTTTAAGTTTATTTACTAATTCAGCTTTATTTAAAAGCGTCCTTTATACATATAATAACTATCCTTACATTCCATCTTAATTTTTCAATAGATTGTTATATAATTAGAAGCTTATAACAATAACAACAATAAAATAAATTCTAATATAATTTTATGGGTTATAAACTAAGCAATTTTAAAAGAATAAAAATGAAGTAATGGGCAATTGATAATAATAGCAGTTAAAAAAACATTTATTAGTCACATTTTCTATAAATTCTTAAACAAGCGAAATTAAGAATAAAATGCTATAAATTAAAATTATCTTTCTAGCTTTTAGTTAAGTAATGTATCATTAGCAATTTTGAAATTATTTAATAAATATAATTTAAAAAAAAATGAAGCCCGGCTTTTTTACCAAATAAAATTAGAAAGGTAAAAATTAATAAGAATCTGAAGAGAAAAAGTAGAAGCAATCAAAACCTAGGAAGAGAATGTCCACACCTCCAAAGGAATAAGAACTCCAGTTGACTAAGATCTTTCAGAAATTAATCTTAGTGAGGATCGAAATAGCATTAAATAACTTACAGAATTAGTAAAAATTTTGCTTAATGAGGTTAAAAAGCATAAGAAGTAAAATCAAATATTGAAGAGAATCGTGAAAACGTAGAAGATAGATTAATTAAATAAGAAAGAGAAATGGAGGCCTATTGAAATATTCAAACTGACTGCTCTTAGTAAATATAGTAAATGAAATTAGACTCATAATCATAATTAATTAAATAAACAGAACGTGCATAATAGCCAGAACCAATTGCGATAATAGGGCAAAATCAAATTTAAGAATAATTTTAAAACAATTAGCAAGGTTGTCAAATGGAAATTGAAAAAAGACCAAAAATTTATCAGAGTACAATGAAAAGTAGAAAGTGTTATTATTGTAAGAAAAAAAGACATTAATACAAATAGTGTAGAAATTTCTATGTATTCAAGAATAATTTTAATTAAAGAGTTAAGAGACTGACAGAAAGAATTTATATTACTGAGAGAGGATCTATTTATCAAATTAAAGAGACAAGCGCCAAAAGAATAGTAGCAAGACAGATGGATGAAAGATGGAGAGAGAAGAGAAATACAAAATTTAAGACAAGAAAAAATAGAAATGAAACAATAAACTTTTCCTTTTATTCACCAGACTATTCTGGTTGGAAAGAGGGAAATTGGTGAAAATCCAAGAAGACCTCTAAACAATTTTATCTATTATTACTAAATATAATTTAAAAATTTTAACTCTAAGTTATAAAATAAATTACTATTAAATATGATATATCATAGTCTTTATATATCTTTCATTTATTATATTAGATATGCTTATTGTTATGTTTCTCTTAACTTTCCTTTAATTTTTACTTAGAGTGCTATATTATAGTATTTTATAATTAAGCAATAATAAGATTTAAGTTAATCTTTGTTTTAGGAATATTTTAAGTAGATCTAGTTATTAGCATCTAAAGAAAATAATTTTGATTAATTATCATGTTCTAATCTTAAACATGAAAGAAACATCATATCTATTATATATTTTAAATCTTAACTTTGACTTAAAATTTATTGATCAGGTCTAATTTTTAACTAAGAAGTTAATTAGAAGAGTTATCTTTTAAGAGTAAAAATAGAGGATTATATTAAACGAAGAAGGAAAGATAAAGATTAATATATTAACTAAGATAGATTTAAGTTTAATATATAAATACGATCTATAGAAACCTAAATCATAAATAAAACTACTAAAATCTTAAGTTAATTTTCATAATTTAAATGTGACTAGTAAATTATTTATTTCTACAATTGATCTAATTTAGATAGTTGGTTGATAAATATATTTAAGATCCACATTAGTCTAGCAGGTTAGGATATTCGGCTTTCACCCGAAAGACCCGGGTTCGAGTCCCGGATGTGGAATTTTTTATATTTTCTAATAAAAAGAAAAATAATAATTTATTTATATATATATAGATTAAGTATTTTACACTTTTAGATAAAAGAATCACTTTAAATAATGAATTTTTATAATTTTTAATATTTTTATAAAACTTATTCCTTCATTTTAAACTTCTTTTTCTCAAAATTTTTCAATAAAAATCTAAATTATTTTCGTTCCTTATATAAAAATATTTCACATACCATTTCATTATTTATAAAACTTTTTTTAAATATAAAAGTTAATTTAAATTTAGTGATTTTTCTACTATTTTATATCTTCATTTTTCATTTTATTTTTTATTGATTATTAAAATGAAAATTTAGTTTTAATTCATTATCTCTGACTTTATTATTTAATCTCTTTTAATTTATAGAATAAATATAGAATAATTATAAATAAATAATATTAATGCTATTTATATTTTATAATTTATTTATAAAATATTAAAAACTAGCTTAATTCTTTTAATCTCTCATTCTTTAATTTTAACTTCCTTAATATTTATTACTCAACAGCTCTTATAACAATTTTTATTTTATTCTTCTATTTTCTTATATAATTTCTCTCTGAACTTGATAGAAGTAAAATTATTATGATATAAATAAATAGGCAGCAGCAATCTTCCTACTGAAACTGATTTAAAATCTGGTACCAGGAAGTACCCCATAGGTGAAGAACGAGCCAAGAGAAGAGAAGACAAGATCGAAGAGGCATCAAATAGAACCAATGATGAAAGATGCCAGATACTAAGTTCTCTTACAGTAGCATTTTGATCACGACCCTATAGAAGACAAATTCACAAGGGAATGCTAGTACTGTAGAAGACTTCAACAAGGAATTTTTTAGCTTTAAAAATCTTTATTAAAGAGCTGAGCATCATTGAAGTGCTAAGCGCTCTATAATCTCATTTATTTATTTATCATCCTTTTTATAGAGATTTTATAAAATGCAAATAAATCTAAATTTTTAACATTTCTTAAAGAAAAAATAAGATATTTCATTGATAAAAAAAGGTTAAAATTAAACTACTAAATTATAAGATAATTTTAGGATAACTTTATAGCTTTAACTATGAATAAATTTACTTTATGAAAGTCTTAATTAATGCAAAAAGTAACTTCTAAGTGAAAAAATATAAAATTATAAATAAAATAAAAAGAACATAATTATCTTAATAAGCTAAATAATAAAGATTATTTATTTTTAAATCTAAATCTTATGATTAAATTAGTTGTTGTATTATCTATAAAGTTTGCTTTTTAGATAATAGCTAAATATTCTTTATTAATGAAGTATCTTAAATTTTTGAAAAACATTTTTAGCTTGGCAAATAATTGGTAGCTAGCTTTTAAGTTTTAAATTGAGAATCATGTTACTTCAACTTTAAATTAAAATATTAGAATAATGTAAATTCTGAAAGAAAAGTTAAGAAGCTAAGAAATTATGGATGAATAACTAGACGTTGTTTTCAAATCTGGTTCTTTAAAAATGTTCTTAAAATTTCAAATAATAGTAAAGAAGCTTTTCTAATTAATTAAATTTGATTTTTTTGTTTATTTTGTTTGTAATTATTCTAAAATAAATTTTTTCAAGCTTAAGTTAATAAACATTTATTCTTACTTGATGTTAATTTCTTAATAGAAGCTCAATTAAAATTTATTACCTTTTAAATTTTAAATTTTTCAGCTTGAAATAAATAATACGTAAAAACTTTTTTTCATTTTAAAATCCTTTTATTTTTTACTCTTATTCATCCTAGTTTCACTTTTAATTATATTTTAAAATAAATTTTTTTAACTTCACTTATATTTTCAAATTTTAATAATTCTTATTCATTCTGTTCCACTAGATAATTTATATATATAAAATATAATAAATTAATAAGAAATAGTGATTTATTTTGTATAGGTAGATTTTAAGGAAATTAATTTTTTACAGAATCTATTCTAATAATATTTTAGGATATCTCCACATTCATCACAAGTCACATTATTACAGTTAACTGGCCATCCTCACTCTTTTTTATAGAATGAACAGTTTCTTATTTCTACTCCAGCTTTTTAGCTTCTGCTTTTACCTAAAAATAAAATATTGCCTCTCCAGCTGCAGTATTAGTGCAAGGTCCTTAGTGATATTTTTAATCACACAAGATGCAATTTTATTATTTGTAATTAGTAAGATCTGATTGCATTCTTTAAATACAAAATTGCAACAAATTTCAGAAAAGTCCTAAATCTAAAATTTATCTAAATCCTTTTAAAAATTTTATTCTCCACATACAGATATTATTTCATTTTTGTTCTGTCATATTAAATTTTAAAAGTTCATGATTAAGTTCATTGAAACTAGATATAGGCATTTCGAGTAGTTATGTTTACTCTTAACATTTATAGTTAGATGGTTAATAGAGACATTTATCACAGGCTGCTTTATAAGGGATTATAAACATTGTTTTGATTCTTATGATTACGCATTAAAAATAAAGCTTCTTGATGTTATTAATATTACAACATCATAAGCACTCAAATTCCAATTTTTTTAATTGCATTTTCGGAATTTATCATATTTTCTACTCGCTAATTTAAATTTTTGGGATATTAAGCAATTATTTTAAATTCTATGCTTTACTTAAAGGAATTAAAATCGAAATCTACCAAAATTTCTTCTCGAATTGATTTTTCTCTCTTCTTTTTCATTTTCCTAAATTTCAAAAATAAAACATTCCACATTATTTTTTTTATTTTTTTTTAAAGCTTATAAGTTGGATTTTCGTTAAGCAAAAGTTTTATTTATTAATTCTTTGATACAATTATTTTAATTCCAAATCATCACTTTTTATTTTTTTATTTCTAGTTATTACTTTCTAGCTGACTATTTATGGAAGATAAAATTTATTTATCATCATAGTTTTTTATAGATTAAGAATCCAAAGATATAATACTATTTTTACTGAGCATAAAAGTTCTCTCAATTCTTAACAATTTTTATATTAAGTACCTATCTTAATTTTACTTTTTTTTAGAATCGATTTCTTTGCCAATATTTCTTTGAACATTATGGATTTTATTTTAAAAAAAGTTGCTAATAAACAAATTTAATTATATTTAATTTACATTTTTCTATTTTTATAATATGATTCTACTATGATTTATTTTATAAATCCTATTTTTTTTATTTAATTTACAACTAATTTAATTTATCCTCTTTAAACTTTAAGCTTTTTATTTTAAAATCCCAATTAATTTATACCTTTATCCCATCCCATCAGCTTCCTTTTCTTTACTTATTTCATATATCTTCGTTAAGCATTTTCTTTTTTCTAGATATTCATCTTAATTATTATTTATAAAAGAAAATGAAAAAGGGAAATACTTTTGAAATTGAATTAAAATAAGGGCTATTTCTTTTATATTTTATAGGCTCTTGATTGTTTAGTAAATCCTATAATTTGTGATTTATAAAAGTTTTAATAAAAACTTAGTTAGTCAGTAAAGTATATAGATTCTAGTCTTTATAGCAACCTAATGAATAAATAGAACCATTTTATTTAGAAGAATTAATTAATTGTCTATAATATATCACAACTTTCGATCCTGATTGAGAAGATATAAATTATACTTATATCGGAGATTAGAACCTAGGTTTAATGAGGAATTTTAAAACAAAAGAATGAAATTAAGCACAATTTTAAAATTTCTTTAAAATGGTCTTAATATACAATAATCAAACTTATGCAATTATGTCTAAAGCAAAGATATGAATGCTGATTGAAACATTTCTTAAATACTGATATTTTATTAACTAAAAAAATATTATAATTACCAGTCTAGCTTAAATTAGCTAAAAAGAATGAAAAAAATAAAATTTTCACATAAAGCTCATCATTTCTAAGTTAATTTAAATAAAAATAAGCTATCAGATAAATCTAAATAATTATTAAGGGATGATAATTACCAGTCTATTAAAAATAATATTTCTTCGTTATATAGAAATAGTAATAAAGAACCTCACGAATAAATAATCCATCAATCAAATTAAGTTAAATTTATAGTAAATTAAAATAACTAAATTTTTCTTCGATTTGCCCATATTAATATTCATACACTTTTAATCTAATGTAATTACTTTTATTATATTAATTAAATTTGAAATCAAAAGAAGCAAAACTTGGAAATCTTTTATATAAGTTTTCCTATTTATTATTTTTATATAGCTATAGAGATTATATCTAAGCTATTTTTGAGAAGATGTTGAAGTAATTTTTTTTAATAAAGAAAAAGAAAACTAAATGAATGGGTTAGTTTAAAGTCATATCTAATTTTTGAATTATAAGCAAAATAATTAAAGTTAATCATATATTTATTTTACCTTTATCTCTCAATTATTAATTATTATAGCTGTGTTAATTGACTCTAAGAATCTCCTCTATAAATTTAGCCTTATCTGAAAGCTACATTTAAGTATAATACTAAAAAATATTTTAGATACTTGCTAAATATAAAAATAATTAAAATTTCAAAGTCTAAAAATCTATTTTAGAGTCAAAGATTTCTATAGCTCAGAGTCTAATTATTTTAAATTTAAATACAAATCTTAGCTAATAAAAAAAAGTACCTTAATACCAAGGTGATTTCTTTCTTCTTTACGAAAGTTATATATAATCTTAAGAGGATTAGAAAAAATAGAATAGCTAAAAGGACTACTTTTTTAAGTGATTTAATTTATAAAAAAATAGTTTTATAGATCAACTTATCTAACTATATTTATAATGCTGATTTATCTATTTTATTATTTCAAATAATTGTAGAATCATATTTATTGCTGATGAAAGTTAGTGAATAAAAAAGAATAAAAAAAGTCTTAGTTTTGGTAAAAATGTTTGATTTTTAGCTATCATGATTAAGGAACTAATAAACTAAAGATGTATAATATGCTTATTTATTTGTCTTTATTCTCTATAAGATAAAATTATTAAAAGCAATATAAAATTTAAAAATAGCAGCATAGAAAAAATTAAATTTATAAAATAGTTATTTTGCTTGTTTTGTTTTGAGTTATTAATAAGCAAAATCAATTTAAATAAAATAATGCTTAATTTTAGAAAAGCTAACACTTATTAAACTTTACATCATCCATAAATAATTTTTTAAGAAATTTAAATTTAAATAAAGATAAAAAATTTTAATTTTGATCTATCAACAAAATTTAAGAAAGAAGAAAAAAGCAATAATTAACAAGTTTTAAAAACGAAAACAATAAAGAAATTAATTTATTTGAAAGAATTATGAACAATTTATTTTATTTCCTTGCTTATTAAAAATTTTAATTTTCTTTGAAGTTTATAAAATATTTAATTATTCCTTCTCATAAGTATTTCTATTTATTAAAATCAAGTTGATTCTATTTATCTAAACTTATATAGCAATTCATATTTTCTGAAGTTGTATTTTTAAAAATGTATTTGAATTTTCTTTAAATTCTATAAAATTTGCTTCACTTTCATATCAGTTTTTAACTTTATTAAAATTGACTAAAATGAAATCTCTTTTCATATATTTTAATCAGCTCTTAAATTAAGAAATTGTAAAATTTAGTTCATTTTAGTATTTATTTAATTTTATTAAATTTATGAAAATTAATAAAGATTTTTATAACCAAATTTCATTAATCATATATCTAACTTAGACTATTATTAAAATTAAATCAAGCAGGCACAATTAAAATAAATCGAATCTAAAGTACTTAATTTACGCTTTTTATAAATTTTTATAATAATTTAGATTTATTAATTTTCAATAAAAATTGAATGAATAATTCCAATTATATTACATCTGAAATACATCTAGTTTAAAAATAAAAGATTTTATTTTGTTTTTCTTTGATTTTATAAATATTAATAATTAAATTATTATTTTAAAAATATTTTCTAGAGTACTATGAAAAAACAACGAAGAATCATTGCTAATTTGCAAACTTGCCTTCATTCTTATAAATTTGAAATTTTTATATCCTTTAATTGCATTACAAATGAAGTCTCTACATGTGAATCTAGTACAGTTCTTGACTTGAACCTTTACTCACATTACGAACACTCGAAATCTCTTTCTTGTTTATGTGAATCTTAATGTTTCTGTAAATAATCAGCTCTCTTGAAACTCTTCTAGCACATTCCACATGAAAAGGGTCTAGTTAAGTTATGTTTTGTTTACACATGCGAGTTGAAGGTTTTTTTATTTTTATACTATTTCCGACATATTTAACAGAGAAAATCCTAGCTGTCACTGCTTCCATTATCTCTTTTCTCTTCCTGGAATAATTGTTGTAACTATTCTTAATTTTATATTACTATCTCTTCAGTTAAACAATTACATAAAGACGAAAGATGCTTTAAATCTTTTCTGATTGAGTTATCTTAATCTTCACTAGAGTGAAAAGCAGTTTGAAAAGGAGGTAACTGAAGTTAAGGAAACTTACTTGAGTTGAGTTATCTTATGACTAGATAAGACTTAACTGTTCGACTAATACTTCTTGATTTGTTATTCTCCTCTTCTTGAAGTAATGTTCATATAAGGAAGAGAAGTCTTCAAAGCTTGATTTTAATCTAAGTTTTTTATTTCGTAAAAAAAGGAAGGAAGTTTGCCTAGCATGTCCCAAGTTCTTTATGCTTTTTTATAATTAAAATAAAATCGTTAATTTAAATCGAAAAATAAACAATTAATTGTCTAAATTCAACAATTTAAATAGTAAAGAGTAACGGAAAAATTTATTTTATAAATGTATAATGAAAAATGAAAATGATCATAATTTTAAGCTAAATAAATAATAAAAAGCTTTATCTTAAGAATATCATAAAAGCTATTTAGCAAGCAAATTAAAGAGATCTATAAACATGAAATAGTGAGATTTAAGAAATGTTTAATAAAGGTAGTTAATAAAGTTTTTCCATAAAGATTATAAATTAAATTATTTTAGATAGGATTTGAAAGTATTAAATTAATATAAAGAAAAATGAGAAAGTAGCTCTAATAATTTGTAATAATTTATGTATTATGATGAAAAACTTTAAATAATTAGATGATATCTCATTTATTATATAATTAAGTTTTTCTAGCTTTAAGTACAAAATATTTCGTTAATTAGAGCTATTAATAATTAATTGTCTAAAAGTTAAAAAAAATTTTAAAGAAGCTTCTCATTTAAAAATAACCCATTTTTTTCCTTCAAAATTAGAGCTTTTCTTCTTAACTAAAAACATAAAAAAAAGGTATAAAAATTTTCTTTCTTAAAGGGTTTGAGATCTGATGTGAATGCTGCTTTAATTAAATAGCTGTAAAATAGCAAGTTTTATTTAGTTTTTAATATTCTCATCTAAAAATTAAACCTTTTTAAAAAATTGTATCTTAATTTAAATTACTTTATAAAGGGTATAATTGTAAAAAGACTAATCTCTCCAAACTTTAATTAGAATGCTTATATATATTTATATTTATTGCTTAATTAATGAAATATTAAGGTTATAAAATAAAAAGGTAGAAGAGCTTGTTCTTATTTTATTAATAACAAACTAAATTTAAAATTAGAATCTTAATGTTTTGCTTGTTGAGCTTCAATCCACTCATCATTTTTAATATCATAAATAAATAACTAGCTTCAATAATTGTACTAATACACTCTTGTTCGATTTTAAATAGGTTATGTATAATCAAATTATCGATATTTCGCCATATATTTTTCCCCTTGAACTAATATTTATTTTAAGTCAAATACTTGAGTTTCTATATCTGAGCCATTCGCATAAATAAGGAAACTTTATATCTATTTTATAAAAATTGCAGACACTGTTGAGTTTCTAGTTAAGGTTTAGTTACATACTACTCATTCATTACTTATGCTGCTATACAACTAAATTTTATCTAATTGATTTCTTTACTTTTCATTAAACCCTCCAAATATAAAAATTTTTGAATCAACTCTGCCACTTCCAAAGTTACTTCCAGCTATTTGAATAGATTTAATATTGCTAAATGTTTTTGCTTTCATACTAAATATCTCACACTACTTTACATCTATTTAATGCTTATTCTAGAAGCTTGCTCCTGAAATTATATAAACTAATCCTTTTCTATTATATAAAGTCCTATGCCAAAATCGTTAACTTTGCATTCAGTTTTTTTATACTTGGTTCTAATTAATAAAGTTGAATGTTTTCTAGTTATAATCCCATCCTCCTGATAATAAAAGACTGTCTTCATCAATTTGCTAAATTTGAGTATAATTTTCTACTATTTTATCAGTCTTCAAATTTATTTTTTGGAAGAATTATTCAGCAATAGAAAAATCCAGCTTTATACTTGAATTTATCTTTACTGTAAGAATGCTTTCCATCCAACGATTTTAAATTAAGTTAGAGCAAATTTCATATTTTATAACTCCTATTCCAAATTTACCGAAAATTAGTTATTCATTATAGCTTTATGATATCCTAATAAGCTTTCTGAGAAATATGATCTAAATGCTTATCTTGTGAAATTATATCTGCATATTCATATCTTATGGATACTTAAGCTTGCAAAAATTATTATTTGCTTTCCCTTTAAAATTTTATTCAAATAACCTTTTAATTATATAATTAACGGATGCTTATGATTAAATCCTTCTATTCTATGAAATACTTGCTAGTTTTGGCTTGAATTAAGTTTGAATTGTTAGCTAATAAAATATCTCAATATTTATTCTTTTTTAGATTCCTTTTCTTTCAATCTAATACCTTCTGTTTTAGAAATTTATGGTTAGTTAACTATAACTAATTTAGGTATATTTTTATAACCTATTTCTAAAGAAATGTTTATGATATACTAAATCTAGGTTTACTAAATAGACAGATATAAAAATAAGGAATTTATAATTAGATTTAAAATTAATAAACTCTCTATCTATTCAATCCCTCATTTCTGAAAAAGACAACCTTAATTAAATTTTTAAGTCATATTTGAGTCTTAGGTATCATAGGACTAAAGTGACTATAGACTAAGAAACTAAAAAAAGGGTTAAAAACTCATTTTATCTTTTTTTAAAGTTATTTGTTTCAGCTAAAAAATTAAAGCTAGATAAAAGTAAAAAGAGTTTGACTAAGATCGTAGTCTAAATTCAGTTTTTTAAAGTTTTTAAATTAAGAGGTCAAAGTAGTAATTTATCAAAAACAAAAATTCTTGGATAGCAGAACTAATAAAAATAAATTTATTTTAATGATAAATAAGATAGAAAGTATGAAATTAAAAATCGAAAAGCTATTAATTTTATATGGCTAACTCAAAATTAGAAAAAAAGCTTAGTTTTTTCTAGCAAGCTTACATTAAAAGATATACTATTAAAAGAAATAAAAGATTTTGATAAACTTACAAAGAATTTTATTAATTATGAAATAAAATTTAAACTTAAGAGGGTAAATATAGTTATTAAAATGTGCTTCAAAAGTAAAATTAGTGAATATAAATAATTTGAGAGACTTTTCGATTATCTAAATTCTTTAGCTAAGAAAAGGATTTCTTTCATTCTCATTAAATCATAATGAAAATATTAAAAATAATAAAATTCGAATATAATTAAAGCAAATAGCCCAAAATGTTAAAACGATAATAAAAATTTAATTTAAAAAAGAAAAGTTAAACTAAAATCCTTATGCATAAATAAAAATGTTGAAAAGTGAAATAAGTTTTTCATTTTTAGAAAATAAAGATAAATTTAAAGCTTAAGAGAAGGATATAAGAAAAAGGATATATTAAATCAAATATGTGTTAAATTTATTAAAGGAAAGGAAAAAAGTCAATCATTTGTTAATTTAGTAGTTTTAAGCTTAAAACAAACCGAATAAAATTTTGACTTTCGCTTTATTAAAAATGTAAAAGAAGTTTTATCATAAGTAAAACATTAAAAGCTTAATTGAAATTAAAAAAAAGAGAATAAAATCATTTGTAGAGAAAAAATTATTTTTATTTATACATAATTATTCTTAATAATAATAGAACTTATCTGGACCATGTCGGAACATTGTACAAAATTATTGAAAAAGAATAAATAAAAAAACTTAACAAAATATTATAAGAAGTTTTATAACTGAAGTCTTAAATATTCTAAATTCATAACTAGAAAATATTTAAATAAAATTTAACTAGTAATTCCTTTATTCTTATCCACCTCAATTAAAATTTAATTATGCTAGGGTAGATATTTGAAAATTATTAATTCATAATAAATGTATGACAAAATAAAATAAAAATTTTGTAATTGTAAAATATCTAAAACTTTAGTAGGATATTCTCTTCTTGGTTTAAATTCTTTTTTCTATTTTATTTTTATTTAAAATCTATATATAATCGATTTCTTTACTAAATTTGTTATAACTAGTCCTTGCATTATTTATAAACTTTCTTTACATTTTAAGTTAAATCTTTTATATATTTCTTTATTCGCATTTTTATTCCTTTTGCTTTTATTTAAAATAAACATTAAATTAGATTTTACCAATGAAAACTTTACTTTGTCTAAAGTTTATATCATCTAATCTAATACCTGTGCATAGTCGAAAAGTGACGTTCCATGGATTGTTTACTCGCGAATCTTTTACTACATTCTTCAAGTCTGCATTCAAATCTCTATTATCCTCTTTACATATGCTTCCTCAAATAGTCCTTTCGAGTAAATCCTTTATTACAGCAACTACAATATCCACATATCGCTCTTCTATGAACCGTCTTTACATGCGAATCTAGTACAGTTCTTGACTTGAACCTTTACTCACATTACGAACACTCGAAATCTCTTTCTTGTTTATGTGAATCTTAATGTTTCTGTAAATAATCAGCTCTCTTGAAACTCTTCTAGCACATTCCACATGAAAAGGGTCTAGTTAAGTTATGTTTTGTTTACACATGCGAGTTGAAGGTTTTTTTATTTTTATACTATTTCCGACATATTTAACAGAGAAAATCCTAGCTGTCACTGCTTCCATTATCTCTTTTCTCTTCCTGGAATAATTGTTGTAACTATTCTTAATTTTATATTACTATCTCTTCAGTTAACCAATTACATAAAGACGAAAGATGCTTTAAATCTTTTCTGATTGAGTTATCTTAATCTTCACTAGAGTGAAAAGCAGTTTGAAAAGGAGGTAACTGAAGTTAAGGAAACTTACTTGAGTTGAGTTATCTTATGACTAGATAAGACTTAACTGTTCGACTAATACTTCTTGATTTGTTATTCTCCTCTTCTTGAAGTAATGTTCATATAAGGAAGAGAAGTCTTCAAAGCTTGATTCCTCGAAGCGGTTTTAGTACATATTATAATAAAATAAAAAATGAAAATTAAATATACTTAGCTATGCATTTGACTGATTTTTCTATTAATTATAAATAAAGATAATGCTTCTGCATTGTAAAAAGTATCTTAAATTTAAAGAACTTATTTAATTGAAATTAATACTTCCAAAGATATTTAGGATTCTTCAGATCATAAAGATAATTATCATTTAAAATTTAGTAAATTTAAGCTGTTTTATTACAAATTTTAAAATATGTCTAGATATATATGACTCTGAAGAAATATTTAAGATTAAAGCTAGTAATAAGGATTAAGAAAGTCATTAGTTTATCTAGATAAATTATTTTAAAATAGATAAATTTTATTTTTGTTACCTTAAAAGACTCAATAAGCAGTTAAGAATCTAATTAAGAGGATAATATTCTCATTAAGATTCAACTTAAATTTAAGTGTAAAATAAATACTAAAATTTCATTTAGAAGAAATATTTTATTTGATAAAGCTTAAGAAATTATAAGATAAAATGAAAAATTTCGGATAAAATTAACATAATTAGAATAATAGGAATTGTAATAAAAGAGTAAGAGATGATCTGACTTTTATATAAAGTAAAGGGTAATATATTTAAAATTTTTTCGAAATGAATTTTTTAGTTTAAAGAAGTACGCTTTAAAGTAAATGAGTTATATAGTTATAAATTGAATAAAACTAATTAAAATTATAAAAGAATTTCATTATATTTTTCATAGTTTTCTTGAAATTAAATTTGAAATTCTAATTCCTTATATAAATGTATTTATAATTTTTTTAACTATATTATATATAAAATGGATGTCGGCCGCGTCAGAAAAACTAGTAGGTAATCTGGTGGAGTGCATACTGCATTGCGAGTAATCTCGCATTAGACGCTACCATGGGGAAGGGTGGATAAATTCCATTGAGGCATGCCTAACTTACCCTGAGAGTTCTCTCTAGCAGTATGAAAGTTTTACTGACGGGTCTGCTAATGATTAATTACTAATTCTTATTTGGACCTTATTCAAGATGACTGAAGCATTTGATTCAAGATTTAAGAATAATTTTTAATAAGAAGATTCCCCATTTGGTGAAGATGAAGTGATTTATTGGACTTCTAGAATTTTAACAAGAAACATAGAACATTTTTCTTAATATTAAATATTAATATTGAAAGAGCTGCGAGCCAATGTGGTGCTACGCGCTCTATAATCATTTTTATTTATTTATTTATAATTGCTTCTTTCAAGATTTCTCCTTGACTTTTCTAAATTCATTAAAATTCTTCCAAAGGTGTCGTTTACTTTTACAGTAGTAGCATAATTTCTAAATCTTGAGTTTTGGTTCAATTATTTTCACTTGTTGAGGATTCTTCTCAATCTCCATCTTATTTAGAATTTACTTACTTTAATGGGATCTGCTAGCTTCTCTGATTTTAAAAGATACTTTTAATCTACTGACTCATGTCTTGTATTTTTGCACTTAGTAGTTAGTCTGGCTAAACTTCTCCTATTGACACTTTCATAGGGTATTAATCTTCCTTCCTAGTTAACCATTCTGAAAGTCTATAAATATCTTGCAATCAATGCTGGATCTGTTGTAATGGTTTCGTTCTTCTTCTTAAGCTTTCAGACCTCTTACTAGAGGTTTAGAACCAATTTAAGGAACTGCTCCATTCTCATCTAGCCAGAAGGATTGACCTCAGAGACCACCTTGAGAAGGGCAGACTTAATCTGCTTCCTTGCCTACTCTTCCAAAGTTGTCTTTTTAGTGTATCTCGCTTTCTTAAACTGTTTTATTCTTCTTGTTATAATCCAGTTTATTAAGTAGAAAAAGATTAGGGTTAGGTATAAGAAGACTGACGAGAAGTGATTTCTGGATTTCTCTCCTTCTTCATGGAGGTGATATAAAATCCCTTTTTGAAACCTCTAACTTTTTTTCCCATATTGCAAAATATTGATTTTTTTATTTGCTATTTTTTCAACTTTCGATTTTGATTTATATTAACGATTTTTATCTTTAATCTTCTTTTTAAGGTAATTTTTGTTTAGATTATCCTAAGTCTATAAATTTTTCCCTCTGAGGTATTATACAACTTACCAAGTTTATTCTATTATTATATTTTCTTATTTTTAGGTATTTTATTTTTTCAAAATTTCCACAAATTTCCACAAATTTCCACAAAGTGTCCAAGTCTTTACAGAACTTACATTTAATCCTTTCTTTTCTCCATTTCCTTTTGCTGGCTGAACTTCTGATTTTTAATTTGTAGAATCTTCAAGAGAAAAGTTATTTAAAAGTAAAATTTCAGCGAAATGGTTTAATTTTTCCTAAATCTGCAAAGTTTGTAAATTGACGAGGATATTAGCAAATTTTAAAATTGAGATAGCTATGTTATTGTTTTCGCTTATTCATGATAGATATCCAATATAAATTTTTTCTTTAAATGAATGATGCTGCACTGATACTTATTATTCTTTTATTATATTATTTTGATTTTTTAAAGAATAATATGATGAAAATCAATTTTTTATATAATAATAATTATTAACGTGGTATCACCTTTGTTTAGTTTACAGCGAATTAGAGTTTATAGAATTTTATGTAAATCAATAGGTCTTGAGATCGTGTTCTTCTGGATTATTGAATCGTAAATCCTTATAACTTGCTTATTATCTCCTTTTGCTAATACTTGAAAATCAAATCTATATTTTCACCTTTCATGTCGTCTCATATATCTTAGATTATTGGAGCTTCTAAGCATGTTTAAAATACTTTTTTCTTATAAATTTTTCCGCTTGCCGAGCGATGGATATTGAATAGATTTTAGATTCCTCTTTCTGTTATTGGGATTGATTCTTCTTAAATTTATAACATTAATTAAACTTGTGTCCATACTTAAACAATATCAACATCTTTTTTTTACTTTTCTAATAGGACAAGCCTGAGTTCGGGTTCCCTTCTCCTTTTAATTTCGGATTTTATAATTACCTGATTTTGGTATGCTCCAGTTAACTGTTCCTTTTTTCAAAATTTTATCTTAAATTCCATTTGATTTTACCAATCTACCTTTCCATCTCTTAGGAAATAGTCTATTATTTAATTCCTTGCTTATGCTTCTATTTTATATCGATTTATTAATGTTTTGCATGAGAGATTTAGTTATTTATTTAAGTTCTGAAACCTCTTTTCCTAGCTTCTAATTATCCAATAGTAGCAAATAGAAATCTTTAGCAAAGTCTGATTATTTATTAAGTTTGGAGAATTCTATAACATCTTAGGTACCATTTATATTTAATATAATAATTAAATAAACTTAACCTTAGAACTGCAAAAAAATAATTTCTAAAATATTATCAACAAAATAATTTAAAATTGCTTATTTTAAACTAAATAAAGACATATATAAAGTAATTTATTTTAGCACATTTATATTAAAAAAAGGGATTAATTACAATTCCACTTCTAATATATTTTTTTATAATATAAACCAATTTTATAAAAGTGTAAAATTAAAAAAAAAGAAAAAATCTTTATGTAACTTTAAAATTGATTGATAAGTAAAAGATTTAATAAATGTTTAAAAACATAAATTATATTTACACTATATAAGTTTTATTCAAATTGGGATCTTCTTTTTTTATTTTTTATTTTTTTAGCATGATTTAAATTTATTTTTAAGTTAGTAGATTTAATTAGCAGTTGAAATAATGATTTGATTTATTACTATGGTACATTATTATGTTAGTTTTTAATTTTAAAATTATGATATATTTAATTTTATATAATTATATGAAAGTTTTTAAATTAAATTTTAATTTCTTAGATTATTAAAATTGTTAAAAGATATTAAAATTAGGAGATCATATAATTAATTCCCATTTGGCTTTTTCAATAGAATAATTATATAAGCTAGACTTACCATCATACTAATAAATTATATTTTTTATAAATATTGGTTAAGTAAAGGCAGGTTTTTCACCTTAAAAGACGTCTCCATGGGAATTTATTTCTTTTAAATCGAATATTGATGTGTTAAATTGCTTACTTTCGTTGGAATAAAAAATTCCTGAGCTCAACTATTATAAATAACATGACGTGCATCATATTTAGCTTTAGAGTATACATTTATGCAAATTTCACTCATTTTTCTCGCAATTATAGACTTATATTTAATTAATATTACCTCCAATAGCATAAATATTTTTACTATCTTCTAGAAATGCCCCAAAACGATAAGCTTATTTTACAGAATCACTTAATTGAGTAAATTTTTTCTTTTAAAAGCAAAACACTTCATTTTATTTTATTTCTATATTATCATCACATCCTAAAATTATATAGATTTTATTATTTAAATCAAATACTGTTCTATGACTTCTTCTTCCTGTTATCATGTTAAAATTTTAAATACTTTCATTTTCGATGAAAGTAAATTTCATTTTGTTTTAATAAAACCCACCTGAAATAACTAATTTTTAATCTTCTATTTATTCAACTTATGTATAATCATCACTTGTTTTGTCTATTTTTATTTATTAAGTTTGGAAAATTTTTTAATCAATTTTATAAATTTTTTTTAAATTAGAAGAAGCCAAAATTGTTAATATATTATTCACACTATATTAGTTATTCAAAAATTTTGAACTTTTAATTTCTTCTTAAATTTAATTTGCATTGCTTTCTGAGTTGTTCTGCTCTTATGATTAAATTATGAATGGCTTTTATAAAATAATAGCTTTTAAAAAATGTTCTAAATGTTAATCCAATAAATTTGTAAATTTCATTAGATTTTCTTTTTACTATTAACATTTAACAGTTAACTCTTAATAAACTGATTCCTCATATTTTAAACAGCTCATTTCAGATGTTGATATCTAAAAATTTGGTTTTTCTAGCATATTTTACAGCATTTCTATTTAATTTAACTTTTACTGAATTTATTTCTATTATTCAAGCAACTCTTAAGTCATACTATTACAACTTGCGAATAAAATTCTCTAAATTTAGTTAAAAAATAGTTAAATTATGCGAGTTTTTAACATGCTAATACCTTTTAACGTTTCTTTGTTGTATTTTTGCTGGCCTTAAAGTTTTTAAATTGTAGTAGATAAATTGTCTATTAAGTCTTGCTCTTTAACCAATAAATCTAAAATTTCTTAATCTTCTTTTAGAGTCCTTGGTTATACTTATGAAACTTTCTTACAGTTAGAAAAGAAGCATATATTTTTCTTTAATTACTCAAATTGATTATAAATGCAGTTTTGGCAAAGGGTATGCTAGCAAGGAAGTTTTAAAGGAGTATGATGCAAAGTATCGAAAGCTACTTAACAGGATTAACATTAAGGCTTAGAATTCATTTACTTATGATTTAGAAAAAAAAATGTAGACAATATAAAAAATTTATTTCTACATAATAAAAATTTAAATTTTTCATTATAAGATAAAAATTAAGTTCAATCTCATTTAAAATTAAAAAAGTCTTTAAATACTTAAAAATATATAAAAAAATATTTTAATTAGATTCAACTTTTCGATTGATAAATAAATGTTTATACTTAAATTAAAAAACTTAAATTTTTTAATAGATTTAGATTGAAAGGCAATACATTATAATAAGTATTTTGTAAATAAATTATTTTTATTCTATCTAGAAATTTTTGTTTTGGAATAACTTAAATTTTTTTATTAATTTGATCCAAAAATTTATGGTATTTAAATTCATTTTTTAATAATAAAAACTGCATAGAAATAACTTTCAGTTCTAATCTAGTTAGTAATAAAGCTAAATATATAAAAAATTTACTTTTAGCAATAAATAAAATGTAAGATACTAAAAAGAAAGCTTATCATTAAATTGATCCAAAAACAAAATTAAATAATTATCATTTTTGTAATTGGTGTGAATTAATAGTTTACAAATAGTAAATTTAAAGCTTTATCTTAAATTAATAATTTAATATTTTTTTATCTTTTCAAATTTTAAATATTTAAGTATATAAAAATCTAAGTTTATAATACATGCTAAAAAGAAATTTATCATAAATGAATAAGCAATTTTTGAATCGTTAAACTTTTTTATTTTTTATTTTATAATTTTTATATCAAAATTTAACAAAAATTCAGTAATTGTTTTGCATTAACTAAACTTAAAAAAATAAAGTAAAACTTAATCAAAATTTAAATTATAAAGGAAAAAATCAAACTTCAATAATTAAAGCGTATGTGATCAACTTAATTTTATATTAAAAAACATTATTAAATCACGATAATTTTTCGTAAATAAAATATAACCGTTTAAAAAAATTTAATGATAAACTACTTTTAATAATTTATTTAAGTTAAGCTAATGTTTTTTTAAGCTAAATTATCTCTATTTATTCATAAAAGTAAATTATAAAATAAAAATTTTGATTATAAAAATTTAGCTAATTGAAACCTATCTTTTCGTATAAAGAAAATAAGTTACTTCAGTCCATCAACTTTAAAAGAAATCCATATTTATTTTACTATGCTTTATAAAGCAAGCGAATTCTAGTTTAATTTTAACTAATTAATTTTTATGAATCTTTAAAAAAAATAAATTTTTTAAATTTATTATATCTTTTTATCGAAAAAAGTAAATTTTTCTAAATAAAAAATATGGAAAATTATTTAGAAGATCTAAAGTTTTTAAATTAAACGAAAAAAAACGTGAAAATAATTTTTGTAAATAAAATACTAAATTTCAATGTAATTAAAAGATAAAATAAATGAAACTAAAATAATTTTTTATTCAATTTTCAGAATAAAGTAAATTAAAAATTTAATTTTTAACTTGACATTAAAACATTTTTAAATAATTACTTCTAAAGATACTAAAAATGTAAAAAGTGAAGCTTAATCTCATAAATAAAAATAAATATAAAAAATTCACAAAATTATTTTTTTTATTTATATAGCTTTAGTAAATTAATGAAAACTTCCAACTATTCTTTAATAACTAGGACATTGTATTTTTTTCATTATAATTATATTTTATTCTTTTAAAAAGGAAAAACATCATTATAAAAATAAAAAACGTTATTATATAATAAAAACTACTATTCTTAAAAATTATGCAAAATAATTTAAAATTTCAGGATGAAACAAATCTTAAATTGGAAAGTATAAATATAATTCCTTTCCTTTTTGCATTATAAAAATTTTAAATTAAAAGATGTTGATAGAAATTAATTTTATTTAATTTTTCAAGTAATCAAAATTTTAAATATAAAATAATAATCAAAATATAAATAATTTTAGTTTGATTAATAAAGTTTATCAATAAGAAGTTTTTTTTTGAATTTCTTATTTTTTGAACTTTATGTAAATTGTTATTTTTAGATTTTTTTAATTATTATCTTATTTTAGTTATAATTTTATAAATATGATTATAGAGCGCTTAAAACCTCGTTAGCGCGTAGCTCTTTCAATATTATTTAATAATAAGAAAAAAATTTCAAATATTTCTTGCTAAAAATACTAGCCGTTCAATAACTCACGTCATACTGCTTGCAAGAATCTTCGTGCAAATTAGGTTTGTCTCTTCCGAGCTTGCCTATCTTTCTCCTTGGTTGCATCTAGTGCAAGATTACTCGCAATGCAATATACACTACACCAATTTACCAACTAGTTCTCCTTACCACAGTCGACATCCATTTATATAAAAATAAATAAATTTTGTTTATAATCTTTTTGCATGTTTTATTTAAATATAATAAGTAAAATTTATTTATTGAGATATCTTACTTTATAAGCATAATCCTATCTAATTTATTTTTAGAGAAAACAAATCTAAAAGAAAAAATTCAATTATTAGAATTAATTATTTAGAAAATTAAATTTGCATTTGAGTTTAAATTTAACTAATAGAGTCTTTTGACATCTTTTCATTGTTGGAATTGCTTCCTTCAATTAAAGATGTCATAACGTAATTTAAAAGTTTTTCAACTCTGTACATCTTCATCATCATCCTCTTCTTCAGCTAGTTCATCTTTGCCATCAGTTTATTTCACCTAATCTTCCAGAAGCTCTTCTTATTTTTCCTGCTCTTTTTTCTTCCTCATCTTCATCATTCTCTTCATCCTTTTCTTGGTCTTTCATTTCTTTCCCCTTAGTCTCAGAACTTTCTTTTATTTCATCTTTTTCCAATTTGAATAATTCTAACTCCTTTTAAGTAGCATCCTATGAAAAGTTTTTATTTAAAGATCAATATATTCTATTTTTGGAAATTAATAAGTATAATTTTGTCATAGGTTATTAATCTTCTAATACTATATTATCCATTCTTTGCTATCATCCATATATAGCAATTACAATAGGAATTCTCGATTAAATAATTTCTATCTTAAACACATTTGCGAAAGTTGTAGTTTTAAGTTCTGATTTATTTAAAAAATTAATAATTACATAAATCAGTTATTTAAAACTTAATTTTAAATTCCATCATTTTTAAACTAAAGTTCATCACCTAAAAAATTCAGCCAATTTAAATTTAAATTTTGTTGAAAAGTGAAACTATTCATTTTAAATTTGTTTCCGTAAAGTTAAAAAAATGTTAAATGATCTGAAAATAATAATAATTGCATTATAATATTTTTAATATTTTTTAATTATAAAATCAATTTAAATATGTAAGAAGTTAATTAATGCTCAAAATGTAGAAATTTGTTTAATAATTTAAAGTACAAACCTTTGGAGTTAGAATGCGGTCATATTTTATGTTCTTTCTGTGCCTTATAGATATATTAAGAATCTTAGTAAATTGTTTGCTTGATTGATTAAATTGCAACAAAACAACATCCAATGTTCCTTCCTGTCTAAACATTCAAATTATATGTAGTTGATAGGCCTGTAGAATGTCAGAAGCATTAATAATAAAAAACTCTTTTCTGTAAAAATGATTAAATAACATTATGCTAAACTTGCTTGAATTAGCATGAGTAGCATACTATTGTAGATATAAAAAAAGAAGTGGAAAATCTTTTAAAAAATGAAATTCCTGTATAATTGAAAAATCAATAAGAAATAAAAGAACAAATAACCTAATATATTAAAATAATAACTGAATTAAAACAAAAAAATTAGAAGGAAACTGAAAATATAATAGAAAAACTCTCTTCAATAGATTAATTAATAAAATACATAACAGAACAAAAATAGGAATTAGTAAATCGATTAATTTAAAAGTAAAATGAATTTGAAAAATAATATGAAAAAATTGTAAAAGAATCGAAAATATACTAAGAAACATTGGAGAGGTTGTAAATTTAAAACGAATAAAATTTAGGAGATCTTTTATTCTTTTAAGGAAAACTTGAAGCTTTGAAAAATAAAATAAAAGAAATAAAGTTAATTGATTATTAGATTTCTGTGAATATAGAGGAAAATAAGATAAAAGAAATTAAACTTATTTTAAATTAGCTTTTATAAGTAGAGATGCAAGAGAAAGAAAAAAGAATTGAAATCTATTGGTAAATTTATAAAGAAAGATATAGTTAAATTAAAAGCTTGATTACTATGAAATAATCTTCTAAAATAAAAAAAGATTATAAAATAGAATAAAAAATTTTTGATGAAAAGTAAATAAATACTGCATCAACTAGTAGTAACTAAAGTTAAATTGAATAAATAGGCGAATAGAAATTTATTATTTCTGGTGGCAGTAAAAGATTTACAATATTTGACAAAGATAAAATAGAAGAGTTAAATATGTTATTCGAAAGAATTATTCATAGAACTGTATTTGATCACGAATAAAGAGTTTATATATTTTCAGGAAATATATAATAATGTGAATTATATAGCTTAGAGAATAAATAATTTTCTTAAATAAGTAATATTTTAGAAGTAATCTATGGCTTCGGGGCATTTATTGATGAATAACAAAATTGTTTCATTTCAGGAGGTTAATCTAGAAATGGATCGATAAATAAAATATAAGATTATGATTGTATGAAAAACTAATGAAGGTTAGATAAATGTATATTACCGGTTAATGCATATTGCACATCTGGTTATTATTAAATATAAAAATCAGGATTAATTTATAATAATAGTAGTTCTAATAATATAGATACTTATATATTTGATTTCAAATAAATTATTAAGCATGGAGAAGTCTTTTAAGTAAGTTTTTGCGTAACAACTTAACCAATAATAATATAAGATAGATTTTACTAGTTTAATCCATAATAAGACTTATTTTTATATAGTTTAAACAAAGCAAAATGGGAGAAATTATAGTGATAATCATAAATTGCTTTAATTTTACTTAAATTAAATAAATAAATTTTAATATTTTTTAAATTAATTTCTTTAAAGTAAAAATTATCTTATTAGTCTATTAAAAATTATTAGAAAAGTTTAAAAATTAAAAAAATAAAGATAAAATTTTTAAAAGTATTTATTTATTATTTAATTTATAAGTAACAGAGAGCTTTTTTGGTTTTGGGGCCATTTAGTCCTTCAAAATTTTTCAATGTTTAAATTATAAATAAATAATAATGATGATTATAGAGCGCATAGCACCTCCTTGACACGTAGTTATTTCAGTTCTAATATTTAATATTAAAAAAAGTGTCATGGCTTTTGATTTAATTCCAAAGAATCACTTCAGCTTCTCCAAATGGGGAATCTTCTTATTAAAAATTATTCTTAAATCGTGAATCAGATGCTTAATTCTTCTTGAATAAGGTTCAAATAAGAATTAGTAATTAATCATTACCAGGCCCGTCAGTTAAACTTTCATATTGCTAGAGAATCCTCGGACAAGTTAGGCTTGTCTCTTCTGAGCTTGTTCACTCTTTCCCGAGGTGGTATCTAGTGCGAGATTACTCACAATGAAGTATACACTGCACCAGATTACCTACTAGTTTTTCTGACGCGGCCGACATCCATTTTATAATAAAATATTTTAATTGACTTTTATAATTTCTCAACAGGTACTTGCTGCCATTTTCTTAACGAGGATGGATGCCACGCTTTCTTGATTAAGTGGTAGGTAACCACTGCTAATTCTCAGTCTATCCAGCAAATCTTTTTCTCTTATAAATTACATTTGATGTAATTCAAAGTTTGATAATTTAAGTTCATGTTCTGTTTTGTTCTTTTTCGTTCATTTTTTTCAAGTTATACATTTCCTTAATAAATGAAATCTTGATTTGCAGTATCAACATTGTTTAAGTTCTTATCCCGATCAATTTTTTATAAATATCTTGTTTTCTATTTTTTCTAATCTTTTTATTATATTCTGATCTTAAATTTCGATTTATGAGATTTCTTCTTTTTTTTATTTAAGTTGGATTTTTTTCTAATTCTATTATTTGATTATTGGGTAAGCTTGATTAAGATTATCTTCATAATTATTCTTCTATTTTTAATTGATTTTATATTAGTTATTTTCTTAAAATTGTTAATTTATTATCCTGAAAATCAATATTACTCATAAATTCTCTTATTTATATGCTTTGGTTATATGTGGTTTCTTCGTATCGGGAAATTTATTTTTTCATTTGCTCGACTTAATTTTAGAGTTTTTAATAAGTGTCATTTTTTAATCTTCTACTTATTACATTCCAACCATCGATTTACCTTTGGAAGAAGAACTAGATTCTGATGTAGTCATCTACTTTTATTTTTCTTTACCCGTCTTTCTTTTGGCTTTTCTATTTTAGTTTCTTGAAAGGCGAATCAATTGTTCAGTTTTAACCGCGCAATTTTCTATTTTTTGACTTTTATAATTCTAATTAAATTTTGGCATGTCTTTTGAAGTATCTGTTATCGTTGCTTGTATTATATTTTTTATCTTTATCTTAAAGGCTTATCCTTGTTTGTTAAAGAATAATTTTTTCTTATTATCTTCTAAAATTTTTTTCTTTTTTCTTATTCTTTTTCAAGAGCTATTTTTAAATGATAGATATTATTGACACCTTTTTAATGATGCTTCTATGAATATAAAGACAGTATTTTTTCTCTCTTACTTAATTTTTTTTTCTTTGCTTAATATATTTGCATCCTATCACTTCTTGATCTTTATTTCGATTTATTTTTTATTTTTGCTATTTCTGTGCTTGTTGATCCAATCCTTCATCTTATTATTTTTGTTTCTAACCATGCCTATATACTAACTATTTAACTTTATTACCAAATTTAAAAGGTATTTTGCTCTAGCTCTTATAGTATTATCTTTAATTTTATTTATTTATACTTATAAAGGTTTTCCATTTTTTAGTTGTCCTTCTTAAGTCTAGATTTACTTATTAAGTTTATTAAATCAGATATCTCTATAGTAATTCTGATTTTGCTATTTTCTAACTTTTCCTCAGAGATTGGAGTTGCAATCTGATCCTTGTTTTCCAGCAATTTTTCAAAGATTGATTATGATGTAATGTTCTCTTGTTTTTTGAAGTTTTTTAAATTATTTTAGTAAATTTTCTAATATTTTTATACATTCTAAAATAATTTAAATTTAAATAATTCAATTTAATATTCAAGATTCTGCGGCTTGAATTTGATAAATTAAAATTAAAAATTAATGTTTATTTTAAATTATTATATATATAATAAAATTGATATCGGCTGCGGTCAGAAGAGCAATTAGTTAATCTGGGGAAGTGTATATTACATTGCGAATAATCTCGCACTAGATGGCATATCAGGGAAGGATGGGCTACCTCGGAAGAGACAAACATAATTTGCCCGAGCGTTCTCGCAAGAAGTATGAATGTTTGACTAACGGATTTTCAATAATTTAAATTCTAATTCTTATTTGGATCTTATTCAAGAAGACTGAAGCATTTGATTTTAAATTCGAGAATAATTTTTGATAAGCAAATTTCTCATTTAGAAAAGCTGACGTGACTCATTGGATGAATAAAATTTTAACAAGATTTATGAGACCATTTTTCTTAATATTTAAAGAACTGTGGTCCAACGAGGTGCTAAGCGCTCTATAATCATCTTTATTTTCTATTCTTAATTTAAAAAAGTCTTAATTTAAGTTTAATGATTAATTTCTTTATTCAAAATTAAAAATTCGATAAAATTTTGATATTTTTTATTATATTAGCCATCCTTATTTAAAAAAATCGTCAATTTAACATTTTATATAGCTTCTATTTCTTTTTGCAATAAAAATTTTCCAAGTTGAAGATAGTAATATTATTTAATGGATGACTACTAATATATTGCAAGTAACTTATTTAAATTTTATTTATTCTACTAAAGTATCATATTTTGCTTATAAGCAATTTTATAAATTTCTTATAAAAAAAAACAAACTTTGATTAAAGTGCGCGTAGCACCACAATGGTGCGCAGCACTATAATAATAATCTCTATTTTACTTTGAAGAAATATTTTCCAGTTATTTCATAGCTTAAGTAAAGTTTCTTTTCATAAAATATGATTTTAATTTTAAAATATAGTATTATTTTGCTATTTTAATCTTATACTCGATTTTATAAATTTTATATTTATTTTTCCTAATTTTTAATATTTTAAATATTTCTTCTCCCTAAATAACTTTTTCAAGCAATTTTTTTGTTATCATCAGTAATATAAAAAAAATGTAAGATTATTTAAAAAAGCAGAATATAATAAAATTAAAATTAAATAAAATGATAAATTTAATTAAAAAATCAGCAGTTTTAGTTAAATAATAAATAAATAAATTTGATTATAGAGCGCGTAGCACTCTCGTTGGTGCGCAGCTCTTTAAAAAAATGTTTCATACTGACAAGAGTGTTTGTTACTGATAAAATTATCAGATACTGATAAACCTTGTTCAATACTGGTATAATTATTCAGTACTGATAAAAATGTTCAATACTGATATAATTTTAGAATACTCGTAATCTTTAATACTTGCTGGAGGTCCAAGGACATGGCAGGATTGTGTCTCATTGCATCACCAAAGCAGAGGACGACATAAAGTCGATTATGGGTACTTAACTTCCCCAACCTCTGATGAAGATGACCTTGTTGTTCACCTTCGAACAACTATGGCGGTTTTAATATTTTAATTTATAATTAATTTTTATAATGGATCAGTTTCTTATGGTATTAAAGCTTTGCTAAATTTATTTGAGATTAATCTTTTTATTATCCATTAAAATAGATTTATATTTAAAAAGTCTTACAATTATAAATTTTCTAACAGTTAATTTCGAGGGACATAAAACTAATCTCAATATCTTCACTAATATATACGTTAAATATATAAATGTATATAAATATTTTAATTGAAAGCTTTATTTACAAATAAATAAATTTGATATTTTTCATATGTTTTACCATATTTTCTTATTTATTAATTTATAAAAAGATATAAATTTATGTATCTTAATTTATTTATAAAAAAAACTAGTTAAAAACAATAAATAGCTTATATTTATTTTTAGTAATTTAGTAATAAAATTTCTTTAACAATAAACGATTTAAACGATAAAAATTAATCTTACTTAGATTTAAAATTTTTAATATTATTTTTAGTAAAATATTTTAGCTTTAAAAATTAAGAATATACCTAGCAAATTTTTTCTATATAATATTTTTTATAATTTAAATTAAGTAAATCATGATTTTTTTATTGCTTTATTGATTTTTTAATTTTTTTTTATTCCTTATACGCTTAGATTTTATTTAGATAAATCGAAATTAAAACCTTTTTAAACTTTTAATTTTTTAATTTCGATTATTTTAACTTCTTAATTAAACTAAATATATTATATTTAAAAATTTTATAATGAGCTAAAAACTTTTTTTTTATAATTTCTTCTAATGTAAATAATAAAATTTTTCAACGAGCAATTTTTTATTTTTATTTAGAATGTTTTATTTATTTTTATCTTTTAGTTATTGAAAAAATGTTTAATTAACATGAAATATAATTTTAGAAATTTTATTTGTTTCACTTATATACATTTTGAATAAATAAAAATTAATTTCATTCGCAATCATTTTTAAATAATTTTAATGCATTATATAAAAATTATTTTTTATAATGAAAACTTAAGATTCAACTTTTTTTTTCTTAATCAAATTTGACTTCATAAATAAATTTAAATCATTTAATTTAGGAAAAATAAAATATAATAATAAAAGAATTTTATTATTATAAGAATTTTTTAATTTATATATTAAGGTTTAATTTGCTTCTTTTTCTTAGTGAATCTAATAGTTGAATTATCTAAAAGTTACTTTAAATGTTAAAAGATACTCTTTTTTCATTAGTTGCTTTATAATCTTTTAATAAAATTTTCCTCTCTTAAATTTTTCTATTATTGAATGATTTTAAGATTTAAATATTTGGTTTGCTTAATAACTAAATTTTAAACTTCCAGAAGTTAGTAAATGCAGACTATAAGGTCTTCATTAGAAATTATGCCTGAGAATTTATCTTCTTTATCTAATCTGTTGACAATACCAAACCACCATCGATTCTGCAATCTAATGCAGACATTATGAAAGGTTAGACTACAATCGTTCGTTTTAGAAGCTTTATTTTCCTGGAATAATTAAAAGGCAAATCGCCTCACGAAACAATCCAAAGGGCGCAATTAACAAAATAGTTCCTTGGATTTTGATTCCTTCTACCTTATCTCTTTGGTGCTATATTTAAATATCTACTATTAAATGTTAATTTCATTTTACTTCATCTTGTTTCCGTCCAATCAAGTATGAATTTTTAATATCTTAAATCTTTTAATACAAATTTATACGATTTTTAGTTAATATTTCATATAAATAATTCTAAATATTTATTTTACATCAAATTTTAATGTTTTCTGTCTAAAAAGTTTACTATTTTTACAATCTTGTATTCTAAAGCTTCCTAATTCGAGTATATTAATTTAATATCATATTTTTTGTGTATATTTTCTTTTATTTTATCATTATTTTTCTCCAAATTTTGCATTTTAATTTAATTATATAAATAGGGTGGAGTAATTCTTGCTTTAAGATTAACTAAAATTCTGGTACCAGAAAGTACCTTATGTGTAAAGAATCGATCAAGAATCTTGTCAGGAGCCAATAGGGACAAGACTAGAGGTATTTAATTCTACTCATGTTGAAAGATACTAGATACTAAGGCCTTTTAGGGTAGGACTTCGATTACTACTCTATAGAAAACTAGATTTTCAAGGAAATGCTAACAATGGGCGAGATTTTCATTGAAGAAATATTTAAAACTTTCTAACGTTATTACATTAGCTGGACGCCATTGAGGTGCTACACACTCTATAATATAATTTTTTTCTTAAGTTAAATAAAATTTTAAATCGTATTTTTGAATTTAGCTAAATTAAATGACAATACCCATAAACGAATTACCTTTCTAAATTCAAATATAAAATGCTAATAATATATAAAATTGTTGTCTCATTTTTTCTAAATAAAATGAATTTTAAAGATTTAAATATCTACAAAACTATAAAATATTTCAATTTTTGCCATTATTATGAGAATTAAACTTCTTTCTAATAAATTCTTTGATATTAATGTGATTATTATCTTCTTTCTATTTAAACTTCCATCTTTTTTTTAACTTGTAAAAAAATTTATTTATAACTCTCTATTTTTTTGAATGTCTGTTAAATCTTTTTAAATAAGTTTATTTAATGATTTTCCATCACTTAGTAGAATTGCAACATTTAAAAAAATAAATCAATTCTTTTAGCATATATTTTAATGTAAATAGGTAAAATTTCTAAATTTTTTTAGATTTTAGTTATTAAAGAAAATTTCACTTTTATGCAATTTAATTTAAGGAACAAAACTTAACCCCAACACCTTTTACTATTATATCGCATTTTTAATACTTTTTATTTATATTTTACAAAACTTTTGACAAATCTAACGATGTAAAGTTCCAATTTTATTTCTTGAACTTAGATTTCAAAAGTTAAATTAAAAGCTTTAATTATCTTTTTCTGGCGTATGGAATCTTAAACTATATCCCTTTCGATCCTATTAATTTAAATTTTCTTATTTTCCTTTTTTTTATTTTTTCCTCTTTTTTGCTAAATTTGAAAATTATAATTTTAACTTCCTAGCTTATTAAAATTGAATTAAAACATCCTAGTTTTTTTTTTAATGTAAGATCAAAGGATTCATTTTAACTCTAAGCTTTATAAAATAATTTCTATTTGATGTTTATATAATTTATTTAAAAATTAACTTCAAGGAACATACAAAATGAGAGAAAATATATCCTGCTTATTTTGTTAAATTTCATTAGATTAAATTTTTCAAACAAAGACTAAGCAAATCAAATTAAAATTAATTTGATATACTTTATTTTTCCTTTTTCATAATAGATAAGCATATCAGTGCTGATGTAAAAGCAATAAATTTATCTTAGTTAATATTATTAAATTCTTAATGCTTTTTAATTCGCTAATGATTATAGTAGATTAAATCTGCTTATCTTAAAAGTTTTTAAGTCATTCTTGGTTTCTCTTTACACCTTAATTTACTATTTTCTCAATTAAAAAAAAAGCTTAGTTTATATTTAATCTCCATTGAATAGCTTTTCCATAATATTTGGTAATTCATCAAGTTCATTTTTAGCTAAATAGGATAATGAAGATAGATCAAATGCAAGTACCTAAAATAAAATTTTCCTTCTCTTATTTTAATGTTCACTTTAATTAAAAAATACTGAATTTAACTAAAAAAAATGAATTAGTTTTGGATGTTTAACTAAGATCTATTTAAAATAAGTAAAGCAATTTAATATATAACTAAGTAAAATAATCAAAGCTATCTATCTAATTTTAAATATTTTATTAGTGCTTTTAGTAAAATGCTATGATTGCATAATATATCACATCAAAATAGCAAAGTTAATTTATTGTTAATCTAAGATTTTTATATAAATTGAAGTATTAAATCTTCATACATTCTGATATATTTTTAATAATCCTTATTTTATAGGAAGTGTTAAATATAATAATTTAGTTAAGAAATTAAGAAACTATGCTGAATATTCTTAATCATTAGTTATTTATTTATCTTGTCGAATCTATAGCAAAAGATTACATAATTGATATAGCTTCAAACTTAAATTACTTAATGTGTCTAATTATTTATTTTAATAGTTTATTTTTAACTAAATAATAGATCAAATCCTCATATATCTAAGAGCTATTTTTTGATGAGCATTCTAACTTTATTGAATTCCTTTTAGTTTATGGTATTTAAATAAATTAACATTTCCAAGTATCATATACACCATATTTCATAAATCTAAGAGTAAATATATATCATTTTAAATGTTCTGTATTTATTGAATTTTATTTTAGCTTTTTCATATTTTTTCAAACTATATCCACTTATGTTTATACACCATTTGAATTTATTTGCAAATATCTAAATTTTTTTACTTTAAAAATAGAAAAATCTTGGACTAAAAGTCCTGTGTTACTTCTCTATTCTATACTTCCATAGTTACATTTTTTTTACAACTAATAGAACTTATTTTTATTTAGTAATGCATCTCAATGTTTCTTCTAAATCTGAAAAAAAGTATAAAGATAAGTAAATATCACCTATTCAATTTATATACATAAAAAGTAAAGAGCAGCGTTACATGCTCAATACTTATAAATTAAAAGGTAAATTAGATAAATAGAAGTTACATGTTTATATAAGGTATGAAGTTTAATTTATATAATAATGGGTTGTAATTTCTTCTCAGCATATATTTAAGAGGAACAAGAGTACGTGCTATAAAATGAATTTGAGTTGCTCTAGAAAAGCTAAGTTTAGCAATCCAAGTTAGCGAAATTAAGTTAAGATCATATCTCATCAATAAAGAATATCAACCAAACGTTCTTTAAAAATGTATATATTTAGCAATAAATATTTCGCTTTTTAGGTATCTCGGATATTTGTATAATGTAGTTAGTAAACAAATATTTCCATCAAGTGAACTACCATTTTGAAAGTCTGAAAATTATGAAATACAGGAGCAGTAAGAAATCATTCTAAAAAAGAGTAGAATGAAATTTAAAGCAACTTTGCTAGTCTGATTTCAAAAAACTTAAAATAGATATGCTTTCTTTTTCTTATAACTTGAGTAACTAAATTTAGAACATGATTGCTAAGAATACCTAATAGAGATATCAATAGAATTAAAATAGTTATTTATACCTAATGGAAATTTGCTTATAAGCTCAGATACTTTAAGCCAATTTTTTAAATAACTTTGGAATTTTTAAAAATTTAGTAAAGCTGGAAATTCAGACTAATCAAATGTATGATTAAGATTTAAAGTTTTTAAGCGATCTATACAAACTGGAGCAACTGGTTTTAACCAATTTCTAAATATCATACATATAAGGAAGATTTTTAAATAAATATTGCTTGCAACTAAATTTAAAGGTACTTAAGATATAGAGTTCATGGATATGCATAGAATATGTTTAAGATTATTTGAAGATAAAAGGAAGTTTAATTGAAGATATATAAATAAATGAAAATTACTAACTGGATAAATTGCTAATCTTTTGTCCTAATATTAAAAGAATAAGCCATATTGCTGAAAAGTAGTCAAACCTAAATTTGTTGTAAATGCTTGAAGGAAAAAGCTTAAAAGTCCTAGAAATAACCTCAGCTGAATTCACAGCATATGATTGAAACAGTTACTTTTCTTGTAATCATACTCAACTTGAGATTGTAAATTTAAATAGTTGCTTAAATTTCAATGATAGCAATCTGATAAATTTGCTAAGAAATGCTCCTTATTTGAAATAAATAACTCTGGTGAATAACAAAAATGTGCAAAATTAGTTTGTTGAGTAATTAGGAAATTAAGTTCAAAGCTACGAAGACCTTTAGTTTTCTTTAATGCAGTAGATCAATGAAAGCAGTCTAATCCACTTATTTAAAAACGGTAAAAGGTTAAAATCAATTGTACTTCATGAAATGACAAGATTAAGTAGTGAATCTTTTAAGATGATTAGATAAAATTGCTAGCATTTGGAAAAGTTATGGATAACCAATTAAAATAGCTTAGACGATAACTCATTAAGATAAATCATTTAAATTAAGAATTTAAAAAGTTTATAGCTTGAGAACTGTGAGTTAAAAAATTAGAATGTAAATAAAATTATAGCAAATTGTAATAAATTAAGATATTTAGACTTAAGCAATAATAAAATAACAAAAAAAGCAATGCCTTTAAAAGATTTACAAGGTTGCATCTATCCCATTTATAAGAATTTAAGAGTACTGAAGATTTATAGAACTAGTATACCACATAAATGGACTGAATTATTCAATCGAAAGTTTAGACAAATGAAGATATAGGTTTTGGATTAAACTGAAAAAGATATAATAGAGTTTAGTTTTTGAGTGATTTTTACACTATTTTATATAAGTCTTAAGTCAAATATTTTAGTTAACTATCTATTAAATATAAGTAAGTATCTTTAATCATTTTATAAATAATTCTAGTTATTAATTAATAAAATGATATATGGTTATAAATAAAGCTTTCATTAGTGAAAAAAATAAAGGGACTTAATTCTATGCTATGATTTATAGAAGAAAAAGATTAAAGAATTTGCAATTTTATGGGATTTGTGCAAATAACTTACTTTTTTTAATGTCATTTCCTTCAAATGGATTTTGGATAGACTTACTAAAATAATAACTTATAAATCTTAAACTTACGAAGTATATCACTTAATTTAAATTTAACCTAAAAGGATATTTTTAATAGAGTTGAAATTAAAAGTACAGTGCTTCTTATTTAAATTAATAATTGATATAAGCGAAATTATAATGTATACAAATAATTTAATAAATATAAGCTATCTCTGGTTTAGATAAATCAACATAAATTGATTTCATTCATAAAAATAGTTCTGAAACTATCTTTAGATTTATTTAACGATAAAATATTAAAAGATCTAAGAATTTCATAACAAAATTTAAATTCTAAATTTTTAAATAGAGCTAAACTTTTTTAATTTTGGAGCAAGGTCGATTTATTTTTCTTGTGAACGTTAGAAAATATTTTGAATTATCTAATATTTCGATTATAAATTAATCCACTGCAATTTGATATAATTATTCAAATTTAAAAATAAAAAGTTTAAGTTTAGTTTCAACTATTTCTTAAAATACAGTATTTTAAATTGAAATTTAAAATTATAAGCATTATATCTAAAATTAGGAAGAAATTTTATGATTGAATGTAAATTAAAATGATAGATCGAGTCTTATAATAGACTAGATTAAATAAAGTTATAAGCAATAACGAAATTTCAAAATATTTAATTCGAGCTAATATTGGTAAATATTTCAAGCAAATGTATTTAAAAATTGAAGATGAGATTTTTCTTATTTATATGACATACTCTCATTTTGTTGATTATTAAAAGAACGAACTCAGCTTGTATAATTTAATGATAATACTTGTTTTTTATTTAAATTTTAAAACGATAAAGAATAAATTTGAAAATTAAAAAGAAATAAATATCTCCTAAGCTAAAAATTTTCGTTTTTTATAGGATCTAAATTTTAGGTTTAATAAATTAATAAAAATTTACATTTGTTTATTAAATACTTGATATAAAAAAGTCTAATTTTTACTTCTATATTCTTTTTGCTTTAATAGAAATAAAAATTGTTTAGGGATATTTCATTTTTTTATTTTTATTCATTATAGAACTTATTTTACATTGACTATATAATCTTAACTATTCCTTAATGAAAAAAGTTTATTTAACTTTAATTTCGATTTAATTTTTACCTAAACTTAACTTATTTCACTTTATTAGCTATTTAACCTTACAAATCAACTGAATTTCTTTTTAATAATAAAAGTTATACACTCTTAATTATTTAGAATTTACTTATATTTTTTAGAAATTTAAGTAAAACTTTATTTATAGCTTTTATTTTTATTAAGATTTTGGTTCCTCTATTAAGACATTGTTAACTTGAGTTGATTCTAATTTAAATGTGAACTTTTTCGAGCTAAAAACAAAAAAAATAGTAATTTTAAATCTTTTTCTTTTAGTTTATTGATTACTTTTTTAAACTTTTGTCGAAAAACTAAATATTATACAATTTTTAAGTCTTTCTCTTTAATACTTTCTAAGCTTTTTTAAGAAAAATTATTTCTTTAATTTAAAATAATTTTAAAATATAAGTAAATTGCCCTACTACTTAAATGAGCATACCTGGTGTAAAACTTACTTTCTCTAATCAAAATCTTATTGTTTGAGTCTGTTTTAATCAAGCTTTCATTATCAATTCATAGTCGATTGCTATTTAAATTTTAGAAGCATTGGTTTTATTTAAATCTCTTTTATAAATTGATAATCATTATCTCATTTAAGTTTTTAAAAAAATTAATTAAATAATTATCTTCTTTTATAGTGTGAAGTACTAAGTTAATATGATAAACTTTTTTAAATAAATTCTTATTTGATATGCATCTAAAAATAAAGGGTATTTATTTTTATTATTGTCTTAAACTTAAAATGGAGATAATTCATCATTATTATAAAATTATTAATGAATTTTTTATTTACCCTTTAATAATTTTCTCTAATAAGATTTGCTTATTTTAGATTGAAGGATTCTTTTAATTAACATTTTACCTTCTGATTGAATTTGCTTATTTTATTATAATCTTAGTTTCCGTTTATTGTATAGCAGTATATGCAAAAATAATTAATCTTCTTTTTAGAATTTTTAATAATATATCTCCATTAGTTTAATGTAAGGAATGCTAAATATTTTTTCAGTTTATTTTCAAAAAGTTGAAAACGAAATAGACTTATATTTACATTGCTCTTTGTAAAATTGTACTAAGATCTTATTTTTCTTTACATTATTTATAGTTATTATAATGTTTATTATTCCTAGTAACTTTTTCAGATACATTTTTACAAACACGATAATTTATTTTTAACTAGATATTGCAAATTCTCATCTGCTAAAGGACTTTTTGTGATTGATCTATTAATCATTTCAGTTCTAATACACCGTGACTTTTATCATCAAATTGTCTTAAATTCGATATACTGCTTATGCATTTAGTTATGTCATCTTTATATTCATATTTTCACTAGCTAAAGAATCCAAAATATTTTTACAAACTTAGCTAGATTTTATCTATGATTTTGACAATCTTACTCTAACAACTATGAACTTCTGTCTACAAATTTTCTAAATCACATTTAAATCCCTTGATAGATTCTTCTTATTTATAATATCTAAAATTAAAATTTAATTCAATGAACGAAGTTTTTTTACTAATAACGATTTTTAGCAATAGACTTTATTCCATGTATTGCAAACATTAGTCGTTCCTTCATTTATTTTAGATAAGTAAATCTTTTAGATAATTCTAGCTTATATTTTAACTTTGTCTACTATAAATTTAATTTCTTTAATAACTTAATAAGAGATATCAGCGTTTATCTAATCAAAATAATAGTGTAGTTGTTTATTATATAATTGAGATTATATTTAATAGTCTAAAATAAAAAAATTATGATGATAATTTTAAAAGACTATTTAATGAAAAATTGAAGAATAATTATAAAAATGTTAAGGGAGATCTCAGCGAGATCAAACTTTGAAGACTTCTCTTTATCGTTCTTGATCTTCTTCAAGAAGAAAAAAGAAGAAAGTTTAGGAGTATTCAACGAACAGTTAAGTCTTATTTAGTCTAGAGCAAGTGAGGTAAGTTTTTTAAGTTTTTAGCTGTCTTATAATAAAACTGCTGATTATCTTCATTCTTGTGAAAGTTACTTTTAAAAAGATTTCCAAATCAAGTATAAAATTAGCAACTATTATGAGTTATGAATAACTCTAAAGATAAATAAAGCCTATCAAAATTAGTCACTTTCATAGAAGATAAAATCGAGAAAATAAAAGATCGTTTAGTCTTAAACCCTTTTAATGCTAAATATACGAGAAATAATATAACTTACATTTCTTCAAATTTAGTGCTTGTACTATCAAGTGATAGCCTTCTAGGGAATTATCATCTACTGATGTTAATAATTTTATTAACCGTGCTAAGATAATTATCACAATCAGAAACGCGCAGACTCACTAAAATCTGCTTATTATCGATAAAAATGTGGGTAGAAGAAAGTAAGAACTTCTCCTTAAGTGCAAGCATAGTTTCCTATCCAGTATCCACTAGATTAAAATAATGAAGTCTAAACTTTAAAACTAAAATAATAATTCTTATTCGTATTATCTATTTTAAATAATTTACTCCTTTTATTTTATACTAAGGAAAAAATTAAGGCAAAATAAAAAGTTTAATGAGTATCACATATTAAATTATGAAAGTATCGAAAGATTTTGAAAGTAAAATTGTTAATTAATAGAAGAAAATAATTAATTATTTTTAGTTTCTTTATAGATATTATATCATAGTTTTTTATAATTAGAGTGAAAAGACAAAAGAAAGCATCTTTTTTAAAGAGTATTAAATTCTTCATAGTAATTTCATAAATATTTGCCAAATAAATTCAAAACACTTTATAAATAAATATTAATAGTATATTACTCTTTCAATTAAGAAAATGTTTGAAATTGTGTTATAATTTAAAGACTATTTAAAATTCTGAATATCGTTTAGAAGTTAGCTAGATAATATTTGATTTATGAAAAAAGTGAGGTATTTGATTACTCTCTTTAATATACATTAAACTCTTAACTAATATCTGAGATGTATTTATCAATTTATTTTAAATCCATTTTTATCTTAGAATTATAATTAAAACCTTTTACAACTTACTAAAATCTATCTATACTCTAAAAATAGTTAGCTATATTCTTAAGCTTTATCTAACTCTTATTTGTTTGAAGTAGAAAATAAAGGAAAATCTATTTTATCTTTAGCGAGATAAAAATAATAAATTATGAGAAATTTTCGAATACTTATCTTTCATACAGTGTAATATGATTCCAGAATGAAAAGTTCTTTATTCATTTATATGATAATAGAAATATTTTAAGTCTTTTGTTCATTCTCTATCAGTATTAACAAAATTCTAAAATCTTCAAGTTTTTAGTCTAAATAATTTAGAAATTCTAAAGTAAAAGCAATTTAAAAGGAAGCATTTATAAAAATGTGATCTAGATATTTCTAAGAGATATAAAACTTTAGTTAGATCATTTAGAGTGTTTTTTATTATTGCCATAACATTGATTTTATCGTTAATATTTCTAAGAGACCTAGTAGAAAAACAGTTAAAGGAAGAGTACAAAATTGAAATAATAAAACTTAAATAAACAAGTTTATATAGAATAATAAAATTAGAAAAAACAAATTTGCAGTTAACAATAACTTTAACAAGCTTTAATTAAGAAAAAATTTTAAATATTTTAAATAAAAAGGAAGATAAATCCATAATATGCTTAAGAAAATCTGAATTAAGATAAAAAACTTTATATTAAAGACTTAAATAAAGTTATGTCGATTAAATAAAACTGATAGAAAAGCTTAAACAACGTAAATATCGACTTTCAAAGAAAAAAGGACTAAAACCTTTAATAATAGTTAAATATAAAATATATAAGCATCTGTGGCCGAGTGGTCCAAGGCGCTAGACTCAAGTTCTAGTGGGAGAAATCTCGCGTGAGTTCAAATCTCACCGCATGCATTTTTTACTTACAAAATTGAAAATAAATTTTTTTAAATCCGAAAATAAATATATGTATAAAATTTCGCAATAAAAAGACTTATATTTCTTAAAAATTGAACTTTTAATATTTTTAAGACTTAATTACATTTTTTTCTCTTTAATTTCATTTCAAAGAAATGGAAAATGTTTTCTTAATATTTATGCTTATTATATACTTCTATAAAATCTGACGGTATTTATTAATTTATTAAGCATTTTAAAATTTTCCTACTTCCTGCTTATAAAGATTTTTATCTAAATTTCAAATCTTGGGTATTAAAAAGACATAGTACACTTATTTTCAAGCAAGAGCATCATCAAAATCTCCTTACTTTTATTTTAAACCCTGTTTTCAAGAATGTAACTATAACTTTTACCTGGATCTAAATAAAAAGTAAAACAGGTTCTAAAAATTGGAATAAAAATCATATAATAATAAGAAAAAATAAAAGAATAAATAAAATTAAAATAAGATTAAATATTTGAGATTCCATAGATATAATTATTTAAAAAACCTATTTAGATGTTCAAATTTATTTATTTATTATAATATATCTTTAATTATATAAAAAATAAAATAAAGCTATATTATTTTAAGATACTTTAGTTTTATCATTATTTAATTTTTTATTTTAACATGTGAAAATGCATAAAAAAAAATGGTAAAATAATTAATAAAAGTGTTTACATTTAAAAATTAAATGAGGAATAATTGAAAAGACGGTGGGAGCTGAGAATGACCTTCGTGACCACACTTTCTAGTTTTATGGCTAGGAACAAGTTCATTTCTTGTCGCTGAGAAAGTCCCTGGTCAGAGTCATTTTCTGAAGGGAACGCTGTCTTTGAGATTATCCGCTCTTGGTAGGGAATTGAAGCCTGGCAGCTCATAGCGATGGAGCTCCCTAGCAGCTGTGCCTGGAGCACAACAGGATATCCCTGTTATTCCATAAAAAGAGAGCGTCGGGTCGTGCAATCGGAAAGGAGTTTCCGGTCCAAAAACTTTTTAAGTTGAAATTAATTAAAAATTAAATAAGAGAAAAAATCAAATTTACTTAATTTAATACTAAAGATATAAACTTAAAATAATTAATTTCAACTTAAAGAGTTTTGGACTGCAACTTCTTGCAGTTTAACGACCCCAACACTCCCTTCATGGGATAACGGGGATATCCTGTTGCTTTCGAAAAGCAACTGCCAGGGAGCTCCATCGCTATGGGCAGCCAGGCTTCAAGCCCCTACCAGGAGTGGATAATCAAAAAGAAGGCGTTCCCTTGCAAAGGTTGACTTTGACCAGGGACTTTCTCAGCGACAGGAAAGGAACTTGTTCCTAGCCATAAAACTAGAAAGTATGATTCAGAAGGTCAATCTCAGCTCCCACCATCTTTTTAATTATTATATAAGCTAAAATATCTAATATTAAAGATATATAAACTAGGATTTTCTTCCTGAGAATAAAATTTTTTAATTTCTTGAATTTCGAAAAAATTAAAGATAATAAAGTTTTTACGAGAAATTTTGAATGTAAATAAAATATTTATAAAAAGTTAGTGAAATATATTTAATAGCAGTTTAGCTATTAGTAGATTTTCCTTAACAATGTATGTATTGCACTTTAAAAATTTTTAATTTTAGATAATTTAGTTACTAAAAAAAGAAATTTATAAAAAAGATGAAATTTTTTTTGAATATAATATTAACAAATTTTAAACTAGTTAAATAAATATTTCTAACCTTATATTTACAAGTGGTCTCTAATCAATATCAAACATATCATATCTTTTTATAACTTTCTAGTTGTTCAAAAAAATTATTTGATAAGACTTTAGTTAGGTCAAAATAACAAGAGATTAAATTATATCTTACGTATTTCAAAAAAAATTTATTGAAAGCTTATTTAAAACTTTCGAAATAATACTTATTCTACTTAGAAAATCTTCGGAAATATTTTTTTAATCAGTTATAATAATTTTATATAAAACTACTTTATTTAAAAATGAAAAAAAATCTAGTAAATATAGTTAAACCAATAATTTAAGGTTTATGTCTTGGTTTTTTTGTTATTTGGTAAAAAGAATTTCAATAATGTTGATATAGTTAATTTGATCCTTTTTAAATACAATCAAAAATAAATTTTAACAAACCTTTAATTTATTTATCTCAAAATAAATAAAAAGTTAAAATTTACATCTTTTTAATTTTAATTTGGAGCATAGAAACTAATAACTTATAAAAATATATGAATATTTATTAGAAATGATCAATCAAAATAAATCGTAAATTTCTATTTTCTAGGATTTAAATTTAGAATTTTTATCTAAACATTTGAAGGGACATTATAACATATATAATTTGTTTTAATAAATTATAAGAAAAAATTTAAAAAGGAATTAAAATTATTGAATGCTTTAATTTCCTATTTTTTAAATTAAATTGCGTAAGATAAAAATTAAAATATTTCTTTAATTTTGTTAGTAATTATAATAATTTTTTTCTTCTATTTTTAAAATTATGTCAATAGAGAGTGCTAAAATAAATTTTTTTAATTCAAAATTTAGAAAATAAGTTACAACTATCAAAATGTTTATATTATCTTTAAAATTAATTTTTATATTATTCCAACTTTTCCTTAGAGTTTTTCAATTCTTCACAAATATTTTAAGAAGCATTTTTTAGATATTATTAAATATAGAAAATAATTAATTAATTTTATTTAAACTGATAAATCTACTAAAGTTTAATTATAAAAATAATTTATTTCATGATTTTTAATTTCTTTTTCTACTAATATTTTTAAAAACTTTCTAGTGATTTAAATTTTTTGATATTATATGAATAAAAATCTAAATTTATCATTTTACTTTTCAGGTTTAAATCCATCTTTATTTTCTATTATCCTTTGACTAAATCTTTATAAATCATTTTATAAATTTCTTACAATGTAAATTTTAAAATTCCACTTTGACATCTAGAATGATTATTTTAACAAAATAGTTATTTTATAATTACAAAATAATAAATATATATTCTTATTTCTTTAATATAAATGTAATTATTTTAAATTAGTTCTGATTATTCTATTATTAATTATTTTATTTTTTTTATCTAATTTCATGGATTATACTCTTTAAAATTTAAGCATTTCTTTATATTTTAAATCAAATAACTTAGGATTGTATATCTATCGCGTAATTTGTTATTAAACCCTGATAAAAAATAATAAAATTTAAGAAAGCAATAGTGTTATTGCTTTTGACTCATTAAATATTACGGTTTAGCTTAGGTTAGATTTTTGTATTGGAATAATTAGATATTTTTCTAAGTTTATTTCTGACTTTTGAAGAGTTATTTTCTTTATTCTTGAGAGAGATTTTTATAATCGTGTTAATTTTATAATTCACACAGTGTCTAAATCAGATAATATTTTGCAATTTATTTTTGATTTTGCGAATTTTCCATACGACTATATCTACATGGAGCTGTTAACTTTTTGATGCTAGTCCAAAAAATAATTTATTTACTCAAATAAATAAAAAAAAATACTTTTCTTTTTCAAGGTTTTTTGACTTATTCCTCTAATAATTCACCCAATGTAATAGTTTGAAAATCTTATTATGCTATTATACATATGATATTTTAGATATTCCTTTATCTAATCTTCATATTATTATCCTTAATCAAAGCTTTAATTTAAAATTTAAATCATACCTACAAGTTATAATTCCTTTAAACATAAATAAGAAATAAACTTAAAAAAATAAATTTTTTCTTTTTAAATGTGTTTAGTAATTTTAAGTTCATCATTTATAAACTTAATCAGCTATAATAATTGCATCTTTATAAACTATATTACTCTTATCAAGGCAATCATTTTGATTTTATTTATGAATATATGATAAAAAATATTAATCTATAGATCTATATTCTATTCTTTATATGAGCTAAAACAGAAAGAGCAACTTTGTTCCTTATCTTTTGTATCTAGTTTTTTTTTCTTACACTAGTATATATTTATAAATATACATTTTTGGTAGAAAATGCTTTAGATAAATTTCAATAAAGTATCTATATTGTAAAAATTTATTTTTTATATGGAAGAAAATTGAAGGATATAGTAAGCGTTTGATATATTTAAACTCTTATTATTAAAGTTTTGACTTAATCATTTTAGTTATATTTAGCTAATTCGAAAGTATTGAAGCAAATGTTTTATGAATCTAATATCTAGAATAAAAATTTGAAAAGATTGAATTATGTATTTTATATACCATAATGATTTCTATTAAAAAAAGTAGATTTATAGTAATGAATCTACTTATTATATTATGGAAATGGCACCTAAAAATAGCAATCTTTAAACTAGACAAATAAAATATAATAAGTAATATAGATTGATCTTTAACATCTACAAAACAAAAACCTTAAACTCTAGTAGATAATCTAAACTCTTTCAAACAATGTTTTTGTTCTAATCTAGCAAGTTGATTAACTGAAACAGGAAAATACTGAATTAAAATAAGATGAAGTAAGTAGGCCTCCTGATCGGCAAATATACTCATTAATAAAGCTGACTGAAGAAAAATACAAAGAATAAATTATGAAAAGAATCAGGAACTACAAAATAAGATAAACTATGATCCCATGGATGTAAAGATAGAGAAAGGAGAAATAAATTAAGCATTAATTTATACATAAAGAAGACCGATAATAAGGTGCTGATACTGCAAGAAGCAAGGCCCATAAGGTAAGAAAATGTTGGAAATTTAGGAAAAAAGAAAAAAAGAAGAATGAAAGACATAAGATAAAATATTTATAATATGCTGCACAAAAGAAGCAAAATTATATAGAAGAAAAGAACAATAAATCATCCAAGCAATACCTCAAACACTAATGTAAGCAAGAGAATGGAATAAAAGACAATATGGATTTATGTAGGAAAGCTTATGAATACAAACTTTAGAGGAAACAAGGTGAAGCAAGAAATAATTCAAGTCTACTCCGAAGAAGATTTTTGATAAGAAAAAACTTAGCAAACTCTAATTTTGTGATTAACAAAAAAGGTTAAATCAATTTAATAAATAATGTTATGTTATGTTATGTTATAAAGATGTCTGCTGCGGTCAGGAGACTTGTAGGCAATCTGGTGGAGTGTATACTACATTGGGAGTAATCTTTCATTAGATGCCACCAAGGGTAAGGGTGGAAAAGCTAGGAAGAGATAAGCCTAGCTTGCTCAAGGGTTCTCACTAGCAGAAGGAAAGTTTAACTGACGTATCTGGCAATAACTTAATTTCTAACTCTTATTTGGATCTTATTAAAGAAGACTGGAACATTTGATTCAAGATATAAGAATAATTTTTAATAAGTAGATTCTCCATTTGGAACAACTGACATGACTCATTGGACCAATAAAATAGCACGAAAAATACGAGAACACTTTATTAAAATATTTTATATTTATATTGTGCTGCGCGCCTACGAGGTGCTACGAGCTCTATAATCATATTTATTTATAATTATTTAAATTTATTTATTCATATACAAATATTGCTGAAAAATTGATAATTAAGTAAGTGAATATAATTAAATTTTAACGGATTATTTTACGTTCTGATATAATCAGATAAAGTTAAAAAAATTTGAGCTTATTTAAAAGTAAATTGATATATATTTATTATATATTTTTTAAAACCGCCATAATTGTTCGAAGGTGAACAACAAGGTCATCTTCATCAGAGGTTGGGGAAGTTAAGTACCCATAATCGACTTTATGTCTTCCTCTGCTTTGGTTTGGCCTCGAGACATAAGATTCTTAGACCTTCGGCACTGGCTTAATTTGGATTTAATTCTGGAACGAAAAAGAAATAATATTGAGAGCTTCATCAGAGGTGGGGAATTTAAGTACCCATAATTGACACATGTCGTCCTCTGCTTTGGTGATGCAATGAGACACAATCCTGCCATGTCCTTGGACCTCCAACAAGTATTAAAGATTACGAGTATTCTAAAATTATACCAGTATTGAACAAGGCTTATTAGTATCTGATAATTTTATCAGTAACAAACATTCTTGTCAGTATGAAACATTTTTTTAAAGAGCTGCGCACCAACGAGAGTGCTACGCGCTCTATAATCAAATTTATTTACTTATTTATTTTTTATTTTTAAATACTAAAGCAAATTCTAATAAAATTTCTATTAAAAAGACTAAGCTATAATAATATAAAAGATAGTAGATATATTTTTATATCTTATTTATTAGAATATTATCTATTTAGTCTTCAATCTTAAAAATTCTATTCTTATTATTAAAAATGTTCATCTCTTCTTTGCGAAGTTAAATTTTATTGATATTATATAATAAAGGTGTAAGTATAGGCTATTTTCTTATACTTTTTTTCTAATAAATTAAACTAATTCTATAGAGAAAATGATTGTACATACCTAAAAATTAAAGTCACTTAGAAAATTTAATATTAAACTGCCTTTTTTCTATTTTTATAGCTAATTTTTCTTTTGTAAGTTCTCAAATATAATTCTAATTATTTCAGCAAATTAAATCTTAAAAATTTATATTAGAACTCATAAATTAGCAAATATCATAACATAATTTATTAGCGTGGCTTCACCATTATTTGGTTTGCCTCTAATCAAAAAGTTTAAAGTTTAAAATCGTCTTAAGTATTATTCCTTTTCCAATCTTCTTTTGAGACTTCTTCTTAGAATACATAACTTGAAGTACTCTGTTCACCCTTTTTAATACAAGGTTTCTCGTTTCAATTGACTTCGATTCCAAACAAATCAAATTTCTTCTTTTTTGAGCAAGTGCGATTTCTTTTAAGAGTTAATTTCCTATGTACATCTTTTTTCTGTATAATAAACCTTCTGGAGTGCAGTATTGATACTTATGGATTTTCATAACTTAAAGCTTTCAAGTTTTTATTTTTATAAGAATTTTCAGCAATATTTAAAATGTGACCATATTTCCTTCAATACCAGCATTAATTTCTGTTCTTTACAATCGGAATTTTTGCTGGTTGAGGATTTGGTTCCACATCCATATGAAATAATTTGTTGTTGTATTTTTTAGAAATAAGCTTTCATTCAATTCCACTAATTGATTGAATTTGGATTCTATTTGTTCAATTCTCAGATTGACTTGTTGGAAATTTTCATTTTTTAGTATTTATATGCTAGACATTAGGTATGCAATTTTTCCTTTAAGTTCTTATACGTTTCTTAAAGTTTAAAATTCTCCTATTACGTAGCTTTTAGTTCTTAGAGTATGTTTTACTTGACGTAATTCAATTGGGATGATTCTATTTAGAAGAGACTTTTTGAAAAAAATTTTCCATCCCTTTATAATATAAATTAGGAAATAATAAATTAACTTCTAAGGATTTATGAAATAATTTAGATTAATTCTATCATTTTAAAATAATTTAACTATTTTTGTGGATTTATCTCATCGAAAGAACTCTAATAAAATTAATTTACTTGAGAAGGAATTAAAAAATTTCTAAGAATACTAGATGATATATTGATATAAGTAAACATATGATTTTACTAATTTCAAGTTTTCATTCTTAAATTTAAAAGATACAGGATATTATAAATATAGATTTAGAAAAAATAGATTATTTTACCTGTTAAGTTCAACTTTTAAAAGGAATTTGTTATAAATTTAAAAAGCATTAGAGCAAAAAGGAGATGGGTTTCGTTATTCCATTTAAAAATATTTAATATATATAACTTAGTGCTATTGAAGTAAATTTAAGTTCATTAATATAAAAACATGAAATATAAGTATTTTATTTTAATTATTTTAGGAGCGAAAGAAATTATTATAAACTCAAAAGAAATATTAAGCATTTTAAAACTATAAAAAATAGATGATTGATAAAAGGATAAATTATATATAAAATAAAAAAGCAAACTGTAGAAATAAAAAAAGCTAACTTATCTGCAATATCTCCTTCTTTTTTAATCAATTATCTAATTCAAATAAATAAAAATGATATAAATAGAAATAATTTCAAATAACATTAATATTTTCAAATTTATTTCTTTCGTTATACAATTATAGGGATTAAGTATCTAAAAAAGATCTGATTAAACTTCTCAAAAACGAAAAACAATTTTACGATAAAAAATGCTCTTCTAATTTATTTTTTTAAAGCTTATCTTTGTAGTAAGGAAAATATAAAATAATTTCATAAGAAATAGAAATTTAATTCTTATTAGCTTCCAAAAAATTTAGAAATTTTCATTACTAACTGATTAATTTACTATTGAACTATTAAGCTTATCTCGCTTCAAAATTTATTTTTTTAACTATATAACATATTAGATACTAAAAAATTTTTAAGTCTTTTTTTCTTATGATTTCTTAATATTTTAAATATATATAATTTCCTATATTTTTAATATACATATATTCTTTCATTTATAAATACTTCAATATAGCTTATTAATGTCTATATATATTTAAAAAAATTAAAAAAGCTTATATTAAGGAGTAAACGAAATACTTATAAAATGCAATTTTTTTTAATTGAAACAAATTCTGTTTCTACCAAAAAGAGATAAATTACCCTTTATTCTATCGATTATTTGAAAAAACCGGAGTTTCATTAGAATTCGCTAAATATATAAAAGGGTATAATTTCGATTTAAACTGATTGCTAAATTTTCAAATTTTCCCTTTAAAATCTGATAATTGATTCTTAGCATTTTTCATTTCTATATATTGTAAAATATTACTATATCACGAAATATAATTAATAAAAGAAATAAATTGACGAAGAAAACTTTTTTATAATTGAGAGGAAATAAGAATTATACTTGTGAAAATTTAGTAAATTAGCTGTGTAGAGAAAATAATGATCTTTATGAATAAAACTAAAATAATAAATTTGATATATAGAAGATACTATATGATATATGAAGGATAACAATATATTATAAAAATATTTTAAATTGTCTGAATAAACCAAACTTTCATATAATTTATATGAATGTCTATTTTACCCTTTTAAGGATATATTTGATTAAAATTCTAAGAAACAAAAATTGAACATTTTTTTGTTTTAAATCTATCAGCCATTTAAATTTATACTTTTAGCTTCTCTTTTAGTTTATTTTCTTAATAAAAATTTTGTTATTTCTATTTTATTTAATAATTAAAAATATAAAATTAAAGCTTTATATCAATAAATAAGCAACTACTGCTCAAAATCAGTTTCGAAAACATTTATTATTCTTTTAGATAGCAATAATGTTTACTAATAACTAAAACTTTGTTTGTTTTGATCAAAAAGTTTAAAAATACCATTCTAAATTAGTTTGCATAAGATCCTAATAGAATTGTATATATTTTTTATTTCTTTAAATCAAAAGCTTTATTCATTTAAGCATTTTTAAAGTGCTATAAATTTCGTTTGTATTTTCTTTTTACTAAATAAATGATGATAACATTCTTATAAATAGAACATAATATTTTTAAATATTAAAGCTTAAATAAGTGGTATAACTCCAAAATAAACCACTAAAAGTTTGATACCCTTTTAAACTATTGAAATCAAAATAATTAAATTTATAACTGAATAAAAGTATAAAGAACTAGAAGAAAAGCCTTGAAATTGTTTGATCTAATATTAGGAAAAAAAATGCTAATTTCTTGATAATGAATGCTTAATCTTAAATGGATTTAAAATATTTAAGCATTAAAATTAGAATGCTTCTTAGCTGACTAAATGGTTATCGATAAGATATTTAAATTTAAAATCTATAGGGGTTTTATTTTTGTTATTTGGATTATTTCTTGCCTTTATATCTATTAGAATCATTTCTTTATAATTGCATACTGAAGCTTTAAATAAATCTTAAAACGGTCTATTACTAAATACTTATTAACATTTACAATTCAACTATATCTTTATACTAATTTAGCTTCTTAATATCTATAAACTTCATGAATGCTTATTTAAACTATCTTCTCAGATAAATCTTTAAGAATGAAAGATTTGTTTTTTGAATAAAATAATTGAAAAATAAAAAATAGAGTCATTATAAAAAATATGAGCTAGAAGAATAAACTTAAATCAGCTTCTTAAATATTCATAAGTCTATTCATATTAGATCGAAATCACCAAGTTTTCACTAATTTTGTACGCACAAATATTTATCCTAATCAGTTCTATGCAAGATTTGACTATCCTTTTTCCTTTTGAAAATTAAATTTGCGTTTAATGAACCTTCACTAAAAAGAACTTAACTTTACATAAAAATTAAATTCATAAAATTCTAAAAATTTCTATTCATATGATATCTCTTCCTTTTTCATTTACACATATCCTATAAAGTTGCTTCTTGATTATTTTTATAAATTTTTTCCAATTTTGATGCTTTAAAAGTTTTTAGTAAAATATTAATAAACCTTTATCTAATAAATTACGCTTATATAATAAAACGGGTAAATTTAAAGATATGCATAAAATACTTTTCTGTATTTTGCTTTTGGGAAATGAATTAATAGTCCTTTTTGTATTAAATATCGAAAATAGAACTCACTTCATTTGCTGAGAAATTTTAATATGATAATAAATTTTTTTCTATGAAATATAAGTGAGTATAATACTTATTAAGAAACACTAAAATTCTAAGATAGGAATATTACAACTTAAATATAAAAATCATATTTAGAATATAAATAAGTTAAAGCTTTAGTAAAAATTTATTTAGTAATAATGGAAACTGAGAAATAGTTTTGATTTTGTAAACAAAATTTTAGAAAAAAATCGATAAAGTTTAGCTCTTTTCTGGAAAAATAAAAAGATAATATATTCGAGAAAAAATTCATATTAGTATCAGTTAGTATGAAATAATAAGCTATATATAATAAAAGAGAAATATCTAAAAATATACTTAAATAAATTATAAATATTTAAACCTAGATTTAAGAGTAAGCTTATATCTGAAATATTAGTCAAAAGAAAGTAATTTAAGTTAGACATTTGGAATAAATTAAATTGTCTAAAAAAATAGCCTTGAATTATAAATTAAGAAAAAAGATAAATAGAAGGTTAAAAATAATAAAACAAATGAATGCAAAATCAAAACTTTCGAAAACATAATAATGTATATCATATATCATATTCTACAACTCTTTAAAGGTTATCCTATAGCAAAATAAGATTTAAAGTCGTTTTAACATTTAAAAAATAATTTTTTCAGAAACTAGGATAAAAATATTTAAATCTATAAGCATAGTAACTTGTAAAATTTTAGCTTCATAAAGTTTAAAAACTTATAAATCATTTAGTAAGCAATAAAAATATAAAATTTTAAATCTGTAAAATTTTAGTTTCTTTCATTGATATTTTTCTTAATTTTAACTTATCAATTTTTAAATTGATGCTTAAAAATGATAAAAAGTATACTAAATAATTTTTTCTTAATTAAGTATATTCAGAAACGTATTTAAACCAAGCAGGTATAATTTATCTTTTATGAATTAAAAAAATTTAAAATAGCTAACTAGTATAATATGTCTTTACTATCTAAAGCATAATCTACTTTTTATAAAGATTTTTTCTCATCAATCTAATTTTTTAATAAAATATTTAAATTATTTATATAATTTATTTTCTAAATACCTCTCTCAATTTTAAATACTTTTCGCATATAAACTCTTCTACTAGACTTAAATTAAAAAAAATTTTCTAGATTTTTCATTTAATTTGCGATAAAGATAAAATTTAGATTTTATAAAAATCCTAGATATACTTTTATGAAGAATTATAGACTTATTCTTCGAAATGATAAATATTTGAAGAAAAGAGTTTCATATAGCTTTATAGATATATTTATTTATTCGTTCTTTATTTATTTAAATAAAATATTTGAGCATTTTTCTCTTTTGCTGTTTATTCAGATGTAGATATGATTTTGATTTACTTTAAATTATCAATTATACTACAGCAAAATTCCTTCTGTGCATTTAATTTTTTATTTTATCGAAAAATATGCTGTCTTGCTTTTATTTAAAAAGAATAAAATATTTTAGCATAAATTTGATTCTGAGAGAGGTGCTAATCTAAGAATCAGAAATTTAAGTTTTAACCTTTATTTGTTTCTTTTTCTATTTGATAGAATAATAAACTAAATGTAATTATAAAATTATATGTAATTAAATCTATTATTGATCCGTCTAAGTTATCGCAGCATAATTAACCAGCCAACACTAGCAAAGGAAAAGAAGAACCATAATACTCACAAAGAGGCAATAGCTTTTCGTTTCTTATTATGTTATTTCTTCATTTTTTTATTCTTCCTTAAATTCTTTATATGTGTGCAATTTAGCTTAAGGTATCATATTGCAGATAAAAGAAATATTTTCAGGAGTGTTAAAATTTAGTTTCTTATAACTAGCCGTTTTTGGACTTGCAGAAATTCACAAATCTAAATCTTCTGTTTCTATCTCATCTATTTGCTTTTTTATTTGTTAAATATAGAGATGGGAGGAATTCTTTCTTATAACTTAAGTTATTTTATTCTTTGAATCTATTCGATTGCTTTCTTAAGCAAAATGTAATCCAGATAAATATATTTTCTTTTCAAATATTTCTTGTTCATTATTCTATTCAATAAATTCAAGCGAGTTCATTCTATTTACTTATCTTATTACGACCTCATCCTTTTTATTTGTTTTCTTAAATCTTCGAATCTATTCCATTTTTATATTTATTATATTTTTAAATTAAATTTCACGATTTATGCAAATAAGCTTAACTTAATTTTTATGCTTACGAAAAACTACTCAAATATAAGCTAAATTAAATTAAAAATTTGCCCACAATCTTATAGATTCTGGTTAAACAATAAATAGGTTACAATTAAATAGCTCAAGGTGTGATAATTAAGTCTGTATATATAGCAAGTATATTTAAACTTATTAATGCTAAAGCAACTTTTAGCGGTTTTATGACTTAACTAACCTTAGATATAACAACTTATCTTCTTTATTATTAAAATAAAATTCTCTTTAGTTTCAATTTTTATCTCTTTTTGAGTTAAATGAATAAAAATAAGAAGCATCTTTTTTATTTAATTCTTTTATGCAGTTTAAATCTATTTAAAAACTTGAAAAATCAGTAGCTTATTAAGCTTAATATTAAAATTAAAAAATCTTAAATCAAATCTAGAAACTTCTAAATTTTATTTCTTTAACTTGATTCATATACAATAGTTTAAATATTTGATAGAGAAGTTAATAAAGCATATCACAATAAATTTAAAAAGCTTTAATTTAGATAAAATATAGCATTAGGGATTTAATTTTTTTTAAATAAAGAATAATATAATAATCACTTTAAAAAAAGGAAATTAATATACATCTAAACTGTATATTTCAATTCACTTTAGAAGTGGAATAAATTTTAAGGATTATTTAATTATAGGTAAATAATCAAAAATTTCTGCTTAAAAAATAATTTAGCTAAATAAAACTGACTTTTAATCATATTACAATAATTATCTTTTGCTTGATTAAGTTGGTTTTGGAACTAAGAAGTTAATTTTGCTTTATATGGTTATTACTTCGTAAAAATCTGCTAAAAAGAAGGTTAATATCTATTTAGTTTCAATTTATCATAAAGAGAGTTTTATTTATACTAGAAACTTTTTCTTGTAATGCATTTAAAATAAACCAAATATTTAAGCAAGGATCTATTTTCTTCACTTAACTTATATTATAATTTTAGAGATATCACTCATATTATCTTATAAATTATAGGAATAATTTTCTTAATCTCTAACCCAGATAAAATAAAAAAATATTTAAAGTCTGAGGATAACGAAATTTTCCTATCTTTTTTAACTAATTTTAACTTGGAACTGTAATTAACTATATGCATTTTTGCTTATATCTTTATGTAAACTTTCATAGAGATTTATTTATAGCATTTAAGTTCTAATATCTCTATTTCAAATTATGCCTATTTAGTATTTATTTTAGTTAAGTTAATTATTTAGTTTTTATTTAGAAGTTTATAAAACAATTTTAAAACTTGATATTGCCTTTGATTATTGTGCTTAAGTAAAATATGTATTCTTCTTCAAACTTTAAGTTCAGAATTGCCCCCGTTAGAAAAAACTGGCAAACAGAAATGTTTTCAGGAAGGAAAATAAAATCTGTCATAAATCAATAAATCATTGAAAAAATACTGATTCAAAAGCAATCTACCTGCAACTTTTAAGCATATTAATATAATTTACTCATAATGAAGTAATAAAATAGAAAAAAAAACATATAATGAAGATGAATAAATTAACAAAAAGGAAAAAATATAAAAATATTGTTTGAATCTCAAAATTATTAAAAAATAAAAATAAAACATAAAAACAAAAATTGAAATAAAATAATTTAAATTTTAAATAAAAAAGGCAAAAAAGAAAAAAATTTAAATTTAACTGAAAATATATAATTGTTAAAAATGTTCATCAAATAACTAGTTTAAAGAGACTCAGACATGAGTAAAAATAAATCTGACCTTATTAATATATTATATTAATTATATATAATTTTTATAAATGTATAAATATAAATAATATTAATTAAAATATTTATAATTTTATTATTCTGTTTTTATATGAGACATATAGAAAATATTATTTCATATTTTAAGTAAAAATCTAAAAAGATTTTAATTAAAAAATTACTAATATAATGAATTTTTTAAAATGGTTTTGTAATAAGGTGAATAAAAGCTTTTATAAATAAATTAAAAATCTTAATATTATTTTTAAATGAAATCTATAATATTTGAATTACTTATATTATTGAATTTTAATATGAATTTAAAATTTATTTAAAGAATATAGAATCCAAGAAATAAATAAATTTTCAATTAAAAAAATTAAATTATTTACTTTTTTATTAAAAAAATTAGTCTTTGATTTAATTCATAAAATAGTTTAATAAACTACAAATAAGAAAAAAAATTGGGAGAAGATAATAATAAAAACTCCTATTTCTTAGAAAAATATAAATGTTGCAAATAAAAAAATATTTTAACATAAATAAAAAATTATTATTAGATTAAAATGTATATAGAACTATTTTTTAGGAAAAAAAATGTAATTTCTGATTTCTAAGAAAAAATGCATGCGGTGAGATTTGAACTCACGCGGGATTTCTCCCACTAGAACTTGAGTCTAGCGCCTTGGACCGCTCGGCCACACATGCTTATATATTTTATATTTAAAAACTATTTAAAGATTTGTAATAAATCATTTTCGATTTCTTTTAAAATAAATATCTTAACTGAATTGAAATTATATAATTGCTATAATTTGCTCATTAAATCAGCTTGAAAAAAGTTATTAAATGTGTAGATGCATGATTTTTTGGAATAAGCATATAAAAGAAAACAATTATATCAATAATAATTATTACTATCTTTTAAATTTAAATGAAATATTAAGAGCTTTAAATCTTTATTTCTATACTCATTATATAAAATTTTGAAAATATAAATAGGAAATCATAATTCTGAAATTCGAAAGATCACTAATATATGTATTAAAAAGACAGATATGAAAACATAAAATTAGATATATCTTTTTAAAACATTCTGAGAAAACAAAAATTTAAGAATTTATATGATATACTATTTATTAATAAGTAAAATAATTCATTAAAGATTTAACTTTTGGTAAGCATACTATAAAAGCTAAACTGAAAAATCAATAAAAAAGATTATTTTTAATTTTTTTAGAATTTTATACTTTGAAACTCGTTTATTTCTTAATTCAATTGTTTTAATGATATCTATACCTAAAACTATAGAAACTTATTATAATATAATAAATCTCAGTGTCTAATCATTTTTGTTATTTCATGTGATTTTATTCTACTCGTCAGGCTGACGTCTCGACACTCTAATAAAATGTTTTTAGGAAAGTTTTTCTTATTTATATTCATCCTTATCCATAAAATATTTTCAATCTTAAATAAAATGTTTATATTTGTCTTTACAAGACAAAATTTTCAGAACTTGATTTAATTATCTTATAAAGGAAATGAACGCAGCTATTAATTTTTTTTAAACAATAAAATATTTAATGAAGCAGTCACTATTTTCAGATTGTCTTTTTGGATGTATGTAAAAAATTTAAAGATTCATTTTTAAGATTTTAAAATAATATAAAATTAAATACTTGGCTTTCTTAGAAGTATTTAAACCTCTAGATTTATTTAGAGGCTAAATATAAAAGCTTTAAAATTTTCATATTTTTCTCCTTCTATGCATATGGTCCTTGAGGTATTTTTTCACTTGGATATTACTTGATATCTTTTTTCTTGCCTATTTTTTCGAATTATTTGCAATATAATCTTACTCTTTTTACTTATATTTAAATTACCTCTTAGTTTTGTTTTCTAACTACTTCTAGTAATTTCAGTGTTCTTATTTAAATTTGTAAAATTTCTAGCATCTTTTTCATAGATGTATTTGAGAAATGCATTAGCAACATCTTTTTGTTTCTCTTTTATGTTTAAATCTTGAGTTTTCTATTTCTTCAACTATCATAAGATCACTCCCTTATTCTCTTCTGTTTCATTTAACACTAAAATTTTTTCTGATTCTCTTCTATTTTTTCTATTTGTTATCCCACTCTTTCAGCTTCTATTGTTCTTTTTCTAACCATAGCTTTCTAAGATGATGGTGAATGCTACTTCTTCGGAGCCACCAAAAATTCTGACATGCTTTATTTAATTATTAAGTAAACTTCTACTTTATTAAGAGAATTTAAATCAATTAATTTAAGCGGTATAATAAGCAAAGTATATAGTACTACTAGCAAGAGTAATAATAAGAATGTGCTTATAATTAAAGTCTCTTATCAAGTTATTGAAACTATGTTAAAAAGCTAACCTTAACTTAGGATTTTGGACTTCCAGAAGTTAGTAAATACATTCCACAATGTCTTCAAGAAAAGCTATTCTTGAGAATTTATTTTCTCCATTTAGTTTGTTGCTAATGCCAAGTCAAAATTGACTCTAAAATCCAACGCAGAGATTTTGAAAGACATGATTCAACTTTTCCTTATCAAAGCCTCATTTTCCGTAATAATTTATAGGCATATCGCCTCGCGAAATAATTTAAAGAGCATAATAACCCATAATAACAACTATGCTTTAGGCTTCTTGAATCACTTCTCTTTTCTGCCATATTTAATTAAAAAGAAAATCCATAGATAATGAAAAAATCTATAAAGTAAAACAAAAGATAATCATATATAAAATCTTAAGCCTAAGAATATATACTACAATGAACTTTCTTCACTCCAAGTATTACCTTTAAATGATGAGTTTATCATTTATTCTTATTCTAAGAAGTAGAAATAAATTGAAATAGATTAAAGAATATAGCTTTCTACTCTTATCCTATTAATGCGTCTATTATAATTTCTATATTCTAAAATTTTACATTTCACAGGATTTTAAAAATGAAGGATGTTTTATAAGCATTTCACTCTAAAAAAACGTTTGAAAAGGATTTAGTGATATAATTCAGTAATTAACAGGAATTAGCTAGAGTTTATATGAAAGATAATCTCAAGGGAATAATGAGAAAAAAAGCATGATTTGATAAATTAATAACTCTTATAACTAAAAATGTATAAACTTTAGCTTTATTAAAATAATAAGATAGATTATATACATACATATACTTAGAATATAAGGATCACAACCTTGTAGTTCTTTAAATAATAAAAATTTCCTTAATTGAATACTAAGCTATTTTAGAATTAATAAATATGAAATAGCTTCTAAATAGCAGCTTCTAGTAATTAAGATACTTATATTCCTCATTACAATTATCTTTCTAGTCTATAAATAGGTATTTTCAAGATATTGGGCTAGTTATTTTAATAGTTATTTAATGTCTTCTATCATTCGAAGTAAGGCACCTTTTTTAAAGTTATAAAGAAGTATCTTTTGAGAAGCTTTACACTCACAGAATAAGTAATTAGGTCTTATGAATAAATCTTTTCGATACTAGGATTTACCTAAAGAAGCCTAGACACTTTAATACTTCTTTTCATGAAATTAATTAAGAAAGGCTTTTGATCAAAATTTTCCAACATAAGACTTATAATAAAAATTCTAGAAGTAATCAAAGAAATAAATGAAGAAAAAAGTTAAAAGATTAGATAAAATCTGAATAAGCTAAGCTGAATGTTAAAATATCTGCTAGAAGAATAAATAAAGAAAGATGATAAGAAAGGATTTACTATTTGAATAAAATAATCATGCTAGTATAAATCATTTCAGGACGTAATCATCACTATAAGTAAAAAATTAGCTCTAAATTTCAAGAATTCCAAGAATATAAATTTTCTTCAAAAATTTAGGAAAAAATAAAATAAGAAATTGTATTAATAAAATAGACTAAAATTAAAATCAATTCATAAAGCACTTCAGTTTTCGAGAATTATTGATTTAATTAAGAAAAAAGATAATATATTAAATGTTCTTTTTACTTGATAGTGTAAAAATTAAGTTTTTATTAAATAAGAAATCAATTTTAAATAAAATTGTAAATACAATAATAGTTTAAAATCAATCTTCTACTAAGAAATAGTTTTAATAACTAATGAAGGATACTATGAAGATGATTATTGTAAAGAACTAAGAACACTATGATTAACATTTATACTATTGATAATTTCCAAACTAATTATCTACCTTTAGTTTTATGATGAAATATCTATTTATTATTCAGTCTATAAAAATAATTCATAAAGCACGTATTTCTATCATTTTACATTTAGCATTTTAAAAATAAAATAATAACTCTTGCTTCTCTATATAATTAATAATTATCTAAGCTAAATTTATTAAGAAAAAATAGCTATTCAAGGTAAGAGCTTTCTAAAGGAAAATATTATAAATATGACAATTTTAGAAAGGTAGATTTATTAACCCTTAAGCCAAGCTAATTTAGATATTTTTCTAATTCAAGCGATTTAGCTGGTTTGAATGCTTAGAAATGTTTCATGTTCCCGTTATCTTTTTAACAAAATTGCTGCTTTACCTCTTAAGTTTCATTATTTCTAAGTATAAATGAATTATTAATTATTAGCTTCTGGAAAAGGAGTATAAGAGATTAAAGCTATACGAAAATATAAATTCATTTCATGATTTGATAGATAAAATTACTTCAAGAGCGTATTAATACCACAAGCTTATTTCCTTTTAATTAAAAACAGAGGAAATATTTATTATAGTCGAAGGACAAATCAAAAGTCTCCTTCTAACAAGCTTTCTATTCTCCTTATACTCTTCTTATTTTCTACTTCTCCAACTTTCTTAGATTAAAGTTTATATCCTTCAAAGAGATTTTCCTTAATAAATCTTACCAATATCTCATTAATATTGCTTTAATTTACCTTTTAGACTCTCTCATGTAATGGAATAAGAGCCTTCTCCAACTAATCTATTAAAGAAAAAGCATATTTACATAAATAAAAAGCTTAAAAGACATAGACTAATAACTCTTTACGAAAAGATTTAAAAGCTCTTGAGCAAAATGACTTAGAAAGTAAGCTTAGAAATATAGTGATATATGGTTAAGAAAAAGTAGATTCTGTCAATGAAAATGGCGAATTGTAATGTAAATAGCTAGAAAATAAAGAATTTGTCAGAATAAAATAGATTTAAGGTCTCTTTTTACCAAATTCTGTTATCTATTAGTGATTATTAGATTCTTCAAGGAATAAATTTCCTTATGTAGATATCTTGAAATATCAAATTAGGTAAAGTTAATAAAGTTTTATCTTTTAAAATTTTAATAAATTTTATTATGTAGGTTTAAATACCCAATCTAATCTCTAGTTTATAAATGGATTAGAATCAAGCAAATCCATAGCTAGAAAATAAAATTGAGGTCGTTTATGTCTTTCCATCCAAGACTAAACTTTAAGATAAAGATTAAGTAAATATGACCCAATAAGAATAGAAGTAGGAGAAAGAAGAGATTTAGGAGTAAACTTCCTAAAAGTAAGTAAAGTGTTCCAAAAAGAAGAAATGGATAATTAGTATCGTAATAGCTCTAGTCATTCTTCTTTCAGCTGGCGTGATTCTTACTTGTATTTTCCTAATTCCTGATAAAGAAGAAAAGTACAGAATTCCAGATCCAGGACATGTTATTTCCTATAAGTCTACAATGAGAATTTCTAATTTCGTGTAGTAAAAGTGAAGAAGATTAGAAAACGATACAGTCTAAAATTATACTGAAGCCTAAGACTAATCTCAGTTCCTCTAAAATGGAACAGAATCAAATACCACATAGAATGGAGCTCTATATAGCATTGAATTAGTTGTATTAGAAAAAAACGAAACCTAGATTCTTTTCCTTGCTTAGCCATCAACCGATGCTAATACTACAGGGTTAAACGAAACAAATGATTATCCTCCATGGGCAAAAGTAAGAGTAGACATAAATAGTACTGAAATAATAAATTTTAGATGTAGTAACAACTCAGATCAAATGTTTAAGAATGAAGTAAGATAATCAGTAAAGAGATATATGGTTAAGCAAAGCTAAGTTTCTGGAAGCTTCTCCTAGCCTCGAAACGCTAGGCTAAGAGGAAAAACAGAAAACTCTTCTGAATGTGATGAATCTTTAACTCAACAAAATAGAGATTGATGTGTTAATTATGACAAAAGCTCACTTGAGACTTAAGATATTTACTATGAATCTTTTTCAAGTTATTCAAGAATAAGAAATCTGTAGAATGAATCAGAGACTTAAGAGAATTTTCTTAGTTTATAGGCAAATAGAACAAAGTCTGTGAACAAAGAAACTGGATACTTGGAAAGCACTAATGAAACATCTAGTTTGTCTTTCTAAGCTTTAAGTTAAGAAGAAGGAGATAACGTAACAGTATCTTTTGATCTTGAAACAAACTACGAATATTCAGTCACTTAAAAGTATTCGAAAAAAGAACTAATAATGCTGATGTAATTAACTGAAGAAGTAGGACTTTTTGAAGATGATGAATAAAACTAAACTTAAACCTATTAAGCAAGAGAACTAGATGCAGTTACTCTTCTAAATAAGAGACATAAGATTGCTGATATTTTTGGTCTCAGTTTGAATATGCAATACATATTATATTTAATGGATGATTATATGAGAGCCATCGTAGGTATAGATTTCGGAGGTGTGATTTTCATTGAATTTTGTAGAAAAGATTTTGGGTAGGATATGGTACATTAAATCCGAAAAATAGTGAATTTAAAGGATTTAGTTCAAGAAAAGTTTGATTAAATAAAATTAAAAATGAAAGATTTCATTAATGATAAAGTAAAGATAGTAAATAGTACAGTCTTCTAAAAGATTTAAGAGATCGTTCCTTATTTCGAAAGCGCTAAAAAGATATATGAAGAAAATAAGCAGAAAATTAAAGATAACGTATAGTAGTACAAGCAATAGTTTGATTAAGTGAAACAACTCCTTGATGATACTCTAGTTAAAGTAAAAGCTGAAATAGAATAACTTCTAGTAGAATGGTAACTTGAAATTGATAATCTTAAAGAAAAGGCTTAGAAGACTATTCAGCAATACTAAGATTAGATAAATAGCATTGTAGATTAAATTAAGACTGAAGTAGAAGATAAAATAAAAGAACTGAAAACTTAGAAAGAAGAATTGGAAGAAAAAATTAAATAAATATTATCTGATTTAGCTGAATTAGATAAAGTAGAGTAAGTAATCTAAGAAATAAAAACTAAGTTTTAAGAATATCTATAAGATGTAAAAAAAACAGGCGATAATCTCAAGCAAATGATTTAAGTAAGCATTGAAGATTAAATAAAGTCTCAGGTCTAAAATTTTTAATAATTTATAAAAGATGAAGTAACTTTATTAGTAGGCAAACTAGAAGGAAAAGTAGAAAATTTTACCAATAATATATAAGATTTATAAAAGTAAATGTTTGAGTAAGTAGAAATTTAAAGAAGATAAATTTTATAGTAATTAGAAGAAAAGAATAAGTAGCTAGAAAGTTTAATAGCTAAAAAGTAAATAAATAATACTGATGAAGTACTTAAATAGTAACTTAATAATGAAATCTAATAGCTTAACTATACTTTAAGTTATGAACTTAAAAATAAAGAATTAGCAATTTAGAATCAAATTTAATAGTAGAAGAATTAAACTCAGTAAGTCTTAAATGAAAGCTATAATCAATATAAAAGCTAATTACAAAATCAGATTTAGAATGTCTAGTACTTATCAAACAACTATAGCTACTTATTAGACTAATAAATTTTACCTTTGAAATAAGAGACTTTTACTATCAATGAAGGACTAGGCTAAGAAAGAAGATAGTTACTAGAATCTAATGAAATAAGTAAAAACTTTATTAGCAAGTAGAAAAAGATAAAGCTTGACTATGAGGAGGCTCTAAAAGTATTATCTTAACTAGAAGAAAAAACCAAAAAGAATATAGAAGATTTAGTGAAATTGATAAGATAGCAGCAAGATACTTTAAGTGAAAGCTTCATTGAGCATTAACAAAAATTAGATGAAATAAATAATTTAATAAACTAATTAGTACCTCTTTTCAATGAAAGAAATTAAATAAATAATACTATTTCTACCTTGAAACAAGAAATAGCTAGTAGTGAAAAAGACAAATCATCTAAATAGTCTACACTAGACTAGTAAAATAAAAACTTAACACGCATAAATGAATAAATAGAAGAATAAAAAAACTCAATCAAATCATAAAGCACTCAGTATTAAACTTAAAGCATAACTCAAACTAATCAGTATATAACACTTCTATAAGGTTAACAGTTATAGGTCTAGCAGAATATATAAAAATCAAAAGAACTTTAGCTAAAGTTTTAAGCATCTGCTAATGAAACTCAAAATGATATTTACTTGACTGAAACTTAATAGCTTAACATCACCTAAAATACCCAAGATTAGTAAGTAAAAAGTTAAAATTTAAAGAATGAAATAAGCAATTTAGACTTCAAGATTAATACTACTTTACCTTAACTCAAAAATGTATATCAAGAGTAAATTAAAACCTTAGAAGTTTAGATAAGCCAATAATAACAAAACACAGAAGACTAAATAAAGCAAATTAATTAAACTTACTAAGCATAAAGGGATAAATTAAGTAATAGGGTCAATGGGGTTTATTTGGAACTACAATAGTTGATAAATGGAAACATTGATTGGAATATGCTTCTATAGAAATATAACATCACATCTCCTTAAAAGTATCTATAGTAAGCATTCTAAACTGCTGAGAATAAAACACTCTAGTAATTCTAAAAAATGAGTGAAGTTTTCAATAACTTAAAGAGCCTAGTTTCTATAGTTAGTAATACTTTTGAAGCATAAACATCATAAAATGCTTAGTAAACAAATTAATAGCTAGCGAATATAAACAGTCTTGATTAAAAGAAATAGAGCAATGGCTAAAAAGGAAAAAGCTTGTTTGATTTCAGCTCTTTTTAATAGACAATTAATGAGTTTATTCAATATTTTGATAGCATAACAAGCTAATATAAGTAGTTTAAAAATCTATTTTCTGGTAAAATAAGCGAGTAGGTAGGATAAATTTAAGAAGTAATTAGTGCTGATACATGAAAATAACTGTTTAACTAGACATTAGAAGATTTAAAGACACTAGAGCAGAACTACAAAATTAATTTTACTGAAATAAAGAGTGCAAATTTTATTTAGTCCCTCACTTAATAATTTTGTCAAAGTACAAAGTAAATCTTATAAGATATGTCTTTGAATTTTACTATAGAAAACTTTACCAGTAATTTTTAGAATAATACATTGAATTAGCTTATAAATTTTTAAAAAAATAAAGATAAAGTGATAGATTCTTTGATTAGCTCTATAGCATCATATTAATAAACTCTTTGGAAAACATCCAAAAATGTTTAGATACCACCTCTAGTAGTTATACCAACTCCAATAGGATATATTGTAGTTTACATAAATTTATATTATTCAATCAAGGTTGATTTTAAAGTTTAAGGTAGTCGTTAAGGCATATTAACTACTTTGAACCCTAATGGTTATATATAATGCAGTGCATTAGGTGGACTTAATCTATTTATAGTTGAAGCTGGCGCTGGAGTATCTCTTTATTCTCAACTTGGTCTTCCTGTTGAATTAGGAGTGGCAATTTAAAAATCTTAATTTTATGGACAATGCAAAGCTGAATATTCTTTGGGTGGTTAAGCAGGAGTTTATATAAGATATTTGTAATTAAAATTTAGAATGAACTGCATAAGAATATGCGCATACTTTTGCATATAGCTTTGCTTTCCAGTTCCATATTTAGAATGGAGTTCGCCTAAATATATAATCTCGCAAAGCTACAATTCTGGTTATAGACAAGTGCTATTATTCTACAGTGAATTTGATTATTGAAATAATTAGAGTTTTAACTTTTATTTTCAATTTATCTTATTTTTTATTTCTAGATATTTAAATACAAAACCAATTAAATAAATACTCATGTCTAACTTGTATCTGTGAGTGAATAGCTTAAACTCTACCTTTTCAATTTAAAAAGGTTACTTGAAGATGTTTTTTAATCTTATTTTATAATTAGAATAGAATTAACTATTATATAGCTTTAATCAGTCTCATCATATAAGGAGTTTAACAACATACTTAGTGTCGAGTTAATTTAAGCTAGTTCTAATAAAACTGCAATGGTTTTTATCATCACTAGTAAATACACTTTAAAGGAAATATCAGTGTAAGCGCTATTTAATACTCAAGTTTACATTCTGATCCTTATACTAGCGAATAAAAGCAAAAATTAGCAATTAAAAATCTATCTGATCAATGGAGCAACGCGTAGTACCTTACTCGGTATATTTTAGATACTAATTCTTTATTTAAAAATAATAGAAAAAATATATTGAGAAACTCTATAAACTTTGGAGTTCTTAAAGAAAATGATTCCAAATACTACCATAAAGAAAGAAGCAATGGAGAAAAGTTTAGTAATGAGTAAGCTAGATATATGATCTATGAAATATACTTAGCTTATATTAAAAATTAAGTTTAACACTAAATATAGTAAAGTATGAAATTATAATTCTCATATATTTAAAAAATGTAAAAGGCTTAATAAAAGGATTGTAAAATTAAATGTATTTGCTACAATAAAAAGTGTGCATCTAAGGTTATTATACAGGCTTTAATGCTGTTGCAAATATAAATAAATGGTTTCTATTAAATTCATTTTTACCTTAACTCTATAAAAGTAGTTATGAGTATATTAAATTAATTATATACTTAAGAGATCTTTTTGAACATCTTAGATATTTATTTTCAAAGAAATAAAGATTAATTATAAGATAACCTTAAGATGCTGTTAAATTATAAAATATAAGCATGTGTGGCCGAGCGGTCCAAGGCGCTAGACTCAAGTTCTAGTGGGAGAAATCCCGCGTGAGTTCAAATCTCACCGCATGCATTTTAACTTACAAAACGGAAAATATGGTAAAAAGCTTTGATAACAATTTTAAAATGAAGAAGACTTATAATTTAATGACTTGATATTTAAATTTAAATGATTTTTAAGATTTAATAATAATAATCTCTATGCTTATATATTTCAAGGGAACAAGTAGAACATTGCTAATTCTTTATATTTATTATCTTAAAAACTGGTATTATTTAATTTTTTAGTTACTATTTTTCTACTTTCGTTCATTACATGCTAACTTCTTATTTATTAAAAGCTAGCTAGTTGTAAGTCTAGTTATTTGTTTTTTCATAAGTTAAAGAAATAAAGTGATATTTTATTTCTCTGTTTTGATTCCTTTATTGATAAATCAATACTTTTATACCAAAATTGAGCAACTGGATGTTTATTTTCTATAATTTAATTTAATTTAAGTTTTAGCTTTATTTAGCTAGTATGAAACCAGATTAATGATTTAAGGATAAAACTAAAGAATCATAATAACTTCAATTAGATCCTCATTTTGACAAATGAATTATAAAGGCATAAAATTACTATTTATCCATACCTTTTTATTCTTCCTTATAGCTTAAAAATATTTAACTAGCCTAAATAATTTTAACTTTGTATCCTATTTTTATGCTTTCCTTAGACTAAAACAGCTGAGAACTAAACTTGATTAGCGTTAGTTCCCTCTCTTGAAAAGTTATAATACACCCATATTTCTACTAAGCTTGATAATTTAATTTCCTTATTTGCTTATCATTTATAAACTTCACTCTAGTTGTAGCTTTACAAGTGTTTCGTAATCTTTAAATAAGAAGCTTTATAGATCTTACTAAAGTTGATTTAATCGCAACCCTTCTTAGTTCTTAGTATTTGATGCTTAGTTATTATGACTGCATTTGAAATTTAATTTTATGGATTAATAATGATTACATCTGATTTCTGACCTTCAAAGCTATTATACTTCTACTCTTTTGCCTTTATTCTTTAACCATAAAGTTTTACTTTTATTTGCATCTTATAAATTCGATAATTTAACTTTAAGTTCCCAATTTCAGCTAAAGTTAGTCATTTATAAAAAATAATGAAACATAAAGTCTAAAGCTAGTAGAAGCCTTTTAATATGATTAAAGAAGAAAGGATAAAGTTCAATTATGATACATAATAGATTCGAATAGTAAAAGGCCTCTGTAAATAAAGCTAGAGTATTAAGCTGCCAAATAGCTTCTAGAATCATTAAAGTAAAATTTATTATATCCTATCACTTTTCAACAAGCGTTATACTCAATTTTCAATTGGAATAACAAGTTGGATATATTCCTGTATTTTTAATATTGATATAACTGTTGCTAGGATATGGAAGTGAGAGATTCAAATTTACTTCCATTGGAAATTAATAAAACCCATATTAAAAGCTCTAGGAAATTAAACTACTCTATGATGCTTGATAGCTAGAATCACTTAACCCTAAGTTATGTTTTACTCAAAAGGCAATAACTTGAAATATAAAACACTGAAGGTAATAGATGAACTATACTAATGTGGAATAAAGTAGGAAATATTCTTGATACATGATATAAAATATCAATAGCTATAAATATTAATTCTATTTTCATTTCTCTTATAATTAATTATATCCCTGCAATGTATATCATAAACTCTTATATTATATAACATAAAATATATATAAAGATCTCACTTCCTTAGAAGATACTAAAAAAGGTTACTCAGTTTAAAAATCTAAGACTATTAACTTTGCTTTGATAGGAATATCATTTACCCTAATATATCTTCTTTTGAGTTGCTGTATTTTATACTCAAATCGCTTTATTTTATAATTCTATTTTTAGATCTTCATTGCTGTTTTTATTCAATCTAATAAATAAAATGTAGCGAAGAGATTAATGCGTTAAGTGCTAAAGGAACTATAATAAAGGTAAAAATATACCAAAGACACTATAATGCTAGCATTTGATATGCTTAGAATGCGCTTAGGACTGCTATAATGATTAATCTATTGTCATTTGTGCATGATGTAGTTAAGTTACTTAAGACGATCCTATTGGAATTGAAACTACTTTTCTTCCTTAAGATGTCAATGAAACATCAAAAGCATAAAATAAATATTGTCAGATACATTAAGGTTAGGAGTGCTATTTCTTCTGCTATGATGATTATAAAATTATTTGTACTGTATGCACCAAATCTAAAGCTCATTTAAACCATAATATTAGGATAATATCTGAAGCTTTGGAAGACTTAAAGTAAAAAGAGGTTGTAGATGCTGTTAATTAGTGAAAATAAATTCAGGATAATTTGCAATAGTGCAGAACTTAGCTCTAAGAGTATAAGCAAAATTACTAAGACAAAGTAAAAAAATATAAAGAGAACTTAGAAAATGACTCGTAATAGCTCATAGAGTTTATTAATAAAAACAAATAAGAGAAACTACAACAGCTTGAGGAGCAAGAGTAAGAAGTTAACGATACGTTTGATGCTGAGCTAGGTAAAGTTGAAGAAATACTCTAATAGCTTGATTAGTCTCCTTAAGACTAAGAAAATGCAGAGAATATATTTTAATTCCTTTAAACAATGCGTAGTTTTGGAACTCAAGAATCCAACTTGATAATGTTTTAAGCGAATTTGAACTATTAAAAGCTGTAAAATGAATAAATTCAAAAACAAATAGTTGCTTAAACCCATTTCGAACTCGTAAAGAATATTAATAAGATTTTATATGGAGGAACTGCAAAAGAGGAAGAGCCATTAATTGAGTATACATAGATTAAAGATATAAAAACAATTTGCCATAGTTCTCAATAAATGTTGTCATACTTCTAAACTGGAAATGAGTTCCGTAAAACCAAACTAACTATCTAACCTATATAAGAAAATTGCACTCAAGTTGAGCAAGCAAAATAAAATATGCTTCTCATTTCCGGTGGAATTAAGAATTGCGGCAATAGATTTACCTTATATACAGATACTCAAATCTAAGAGTTTTAAATGACAAATTAAAGGTATTTTCATAGGACTAGATTTGATAGAAATGATACTGTTTATATAATATCAGGCACAATGGAAAAAAATGAATATAATAGAAATGTTTTTGAATGTGAAAAGTACCGAATGAGTACTTAAAAGTTCAACACGATAAAAATAATATAAAATCCAGTATAAATTTTTGGATGCGATGTTTTTGATTCAAAGGTATACGTTTTTGGTGGATATAGTTTCGAAAAACAAAGGATAGATAGCATTTAAGTATATGACAGTACTAAAGATACCTGAGATCTTTAGCAACAAGTATTAATCCAAAAAGGTAGAAACTCTGCCGTTTTCTATCCTTAATTTAAAAATTTTCTTATTTATAGAAATGCTGATAATCTTGAAACTTAAGTATATGACTTAAAATCTATCGTTCGCTAAGGAGAAAACTATCCACCAATGACGTAGAAATACGACTATTATTAGCCAATATTGCAAGATTTTAGAGCATTTTAGTACGACTATTAAAGCGATTTGTTTAAGTATGAGCAATAAAGTGGAAAGTGGGAGAAAGTTAATGCCAAAGTTGTAACACAAGATTAGAGTTGCTTAGTCTTTTGATGCTTAGCTTTACTTTAACCAATTTTATATTTAAAACTAAATAAAAGTTATCTTAGTTACCTTAAAACTCACTGTGATATAATTCCTTTATTTAGATATTAGCATGCTACAGCAATTTTAATTAAATAAGAGTAAATTTTAGCTTTTCTCTTCTATAAATTCCAAATTTGGCATTTAGTGTTAAAAACCCTCAAATATAATTTGCTTCTTCAGTGTCTTAATAGAAGACTAATTTCAAATGTCATAGGGTCAATATAAAATAAGCAAGACTAGACTTTGATTCAGCAATTTGCTTTGCTTGGTTAACTTTAAAGCAAAAAATCTTAAATCCTCTAAATTCCTAGCAATCGAAAAAAGATAAATTAAAGCGATATATTTATATCATTGACTCTATAAATCTGACTTAAGTACTGTATATAAAAAGAATTCTATATAAAAGAGTTGCTATAGAGAAGATTGTAAGATAAAGAAGTGATCTCTACAACTCTAAAATCGTACATTTATTCAAAAAATATTGAAAATTAGCATTTCCTATGTAATAGCCTACAATGAAGTGATGCAAATTTATTTTTATTTGTATTATTCTTTATTAGCTTAAAAGCGATGATTAAGTGCTTGTTTTAGTATTAAGAATCTTCTGACTTAATAAGTTTGCTTGATGTTAATCAAGTTTATCAATTATGCTCTGCACTTTTTTTATTCCACTGTATTTAATCTAACTTCTATATTAAACACATCATAATTAAAATAAGGATGTTTACCTTAGAAATATAGTACTTCATTTGAAATTAAGAATTATCCAAGTGATACTAGAAATTTAATTCATATAGTTAAAGCATTCTAGCTATAAGAGTTCCTTTATTAGTGTCTTTTTTCTTATAAATAAGTCAGATAGGAAATTCAGCTTCAAATAGCAGAGTTCAATCCTTGCTTTAATATTTCCAATTAGATAAAGATAATGAAGATAGTAGCTATCAAAGCTAGTTATTTAGTAATATGCTTAGTTGCTTATTAGCTGCTATTAGATAAGATACCTTTTATTGTTTGCTGACTGTTTTATTTTAACTTAGTTGATTCTTGACAAAGTTGAAGGTATTAATTTGATTTTTCTTGCTCCCAGTTATAGAAAATTATTAATATATGTGCTTAAAGCAAAGAAAAGCTTTAAATTATTTATTATAGTAAGGAATAGAAGATAATAAATTAGGAATTAGAGTTATTTAAGTGTAAAATTTCTAGGAGCGTTTTTAATTTAGTCAATGCGTAATTAGAGCCAAGTAACTTATATTAAGACTAAATGAAAGAGCAGAGACTAAAGCATAAATTTAGGAAACCAGAGGTAATTTAGTTAAATAGAATGATGGAATTAAACTCAAACAAAGCACAAAACCCAGAAATAAACCTTAAGAAATAGAAGTTAAAGTAGAGAAGTATCTCCTAATGACTGTTTTGAAAACTTAAAGTAGTTATGTTCTATCTCAGGTAGATCCAAGAAAAAACTAAGTAATAATGTATAAAAACAATCTCAAAGCATCAGAAAATTTAAATATCTTATTATTGAAAGCAACTATAAAAATCAGGTTATTTATGGATATACTCTTAAGTTATATATATCAGGACTTGAAAAATAACTAGCTTAAAGTTCAGTATTTAAAAACCCTAGAATAGTTAAAGAACAAATCAAGAAAACCTTGATCATTCAGTTAAAGTTGAAAGAACATCGAAGAAGAAAGCAACCGATCAACTAAAATCCTAAATATAATTCTATAAAAATTTCAATTATCTAGATAGAATAAAAGAGTGAAACTAACCGGTAAATTCACTAAAACCACTTTTTTAATTTAAATAGTAAAATAAAGAGGCTATACAAAGGTGGATTCTAATTTAATAAACCAAATACAATTCAAGTTATTAAATATAAATTAATTAAAGAAGAAATGAAGTTAACTAAGATATTAACTTTAAGATAAAATTCAATTATTTATAGAAATGCTTCTAACTTCCTAGCTATATAATAAAAAAGATTATTTAAAGCATATATTTTCATATAAAGCTCATAACTATAATATGAATAACTGATCTAGTATTTTCTTAGTCATTTAGTTAATTAAAGTAAGCTGAATAAAATATTAAATCAAGTATATTAAAATTTAACACTAACTTGAAATCTAAAAGTTAGAATGTTTTTAAGTATTAGAGGGAAAATATAATAGTTATAAAGGTAATAGTTAAACTAATAGAATATTTATAAAGTTATTGGATTATTAGCACTTTAAATACCTCCAGAAAAATAACTAGCATTCTCTAAATTAAGAGTTAATCGAAGAAATGAATTTAGTAATTAAGCATATCAAATATAATTCTAATTGTTTAAAAAAGCTAAGTATTACCATATAAATATTTATAAATGGCATCTATTTGATCAAACAAGCAAAAGTGTTAAGATCAATAAATTATTAAATGATTTAAAGGAAAGTTAAATGTAATTGTGAAATTAACTTCAAAGAAAGAAATGCTATTAAGTTTATGTTCAGTTTAGAAAATAGAAATAAAGAAACTTAGTTAATAAAATAATTAAGCATGATAAAGCAAAATTTATAATTAGTTAGCATTTTTGAGGAAAAGCAATGAAGTTAATTAATAGACATAATTGATTTATATAGTTATATATTAAAGTGTTGAGAAATAAACATTCATGTAAAATATTATAATAAAGAAATAGAAGTGTCAATGCTAATGATTGAAATTGGAGCGATAAATAAGTTTAATTTTACTATTAATTTTAAATTAAAATAGCTTTAGGAGATTTTCACTTTTGAATATTAGGTTGAACATACGAAATGATAACGATAAAACATAATAAAAAAGCATGAATATGGTTTTTTCATTCTACAAGCGAATTTAATGAGGTTTAGATGTCAAATATAGAGTCTTTGACTATTAAAATTACTCTATTAAACTTCGAGAGTCTTCGATATCACTATTCTTATCCAAATATGATTTAAATTAAGAGTTTATTTCAATAAAATTGCATCTCAAATAACCATTTAACCTTTGATTACCTTATTACATATTATATATCTATTGGCTTACTAAATATCCTATTATTTCTTACAACTAAAATAATAAATCGTTTAAAAGTTAGGATATTGTTGCTAACTTGGCTGGTATATTTACAAATTAACCAAAGAAATGCTAAACTTTTATTACATCTTCTACTATACTTACAATTTATTATTAGCCCCATTGTAATTCTAACCTGAGATTACTTATTGCTAAGCAATCTAATACTGTTATTACATATTTTAGATCTGAAATAATTATTAAAGAGCTAATTTTAAGGAGTTTAATATAAATGCTTTATTGCTATAAAGTACTTTAGTAGCTTCAGCATTGTTGGATTATTACCTTTTTAATTTTAATTCTCCCAATATTTTATCCTAGGATATAAGGATAGCTTCTAAATATATAAATCTACTCTACTATTAGAGATTTTAGAGAGCATATAAAGAAACTTTTAAAATCAAATAATTTTATTTTAATTATATTCTATAAGTTCCAGTATAATTACTAATTAAAAGCTTTAAAGGTAGCTAAGCAAAAATAATCTATATCTAATTAAAAGCTGAAAAGTTTATTCCTAAATAAGTTTAAGGAAAAGTATTTCTATTGTATACTAAGATAATCTAAAATATTATTATGAAATTTATCTATATCATCATCAATTAATTTTTGCTTTTATGAGCTGTATTAATTATTTAATTTTACATCTTCATTTTTGATATTTTTATCAAGCTTCATAGCAGAAATAATTTTTAAATTTTCAAAGAAATAAAATTTGATTTAAATAAGTGCATTAAATATCAACCAAATATAAAAAGATAAGCATGTGTGGCCGAGCGGTCCAAGGCGCTAGACTCAAGTTCTAGTGGGAGAAATCCCGCGTGAGTTCAAATCTCACCGCATGCATTTTTATCTCTATTATTTAAAAATAAAACCGTATTTTTCAAATAGATTTATGCTTTTTTTTAATTTTTGCATCTTTCCTTTCTTAATTTTTAATGCAAATTTTTTAGCTTAAATTTTAAAAAATCTAGCTAAAAAATCACATTTCCTTCGATTCGTATATTTACATTATATTTTTATAATATTTTGGTTAAAATTATTTTTCGAACTAGATTATTTACATTTTGTTATTTTCAGCAGCTTTTCTTATTACTTATCTTAAGTTATGCGAATTCTATTTTTAAGCTTTTTATAATTTTTAGTTATATAATTAACTAATATTTTAAAAAATTATTATAAACTTAAATTTCATAAATTAAATTTATATATATCAAAGAATATTAACTTTATTAATATTAAGCTTTAGTATTTAAAAACATCTGATAGATAGAGCTTTCTTTTACGCCTTTCTTTCATATTTTTTTAAAGTTTTACTTATTTTATTTATAATTTTTAAGCATAGATTTGCCTTTTACTGAGTCTAATATTTTCAAATTCAGTTTGTTCGTTTCAAACTTATTCTAGTTCTTATGATGTACTTAAGTTTCTAGAAGAGATCTAAAATTATAAATAAACTCAATATTTTGCAGAGGTGAATAATTTTATTTTCCTATCCTTGTCAAACTTGTCTTCAAAGTGCAGGAAGCATTAAGAGAAGTACTAAGAATTAATAAATGCATTTATTTATTAGCTTAAAATGAAAAAAATAGCAAGTAACTCTATTTTAAGAATGATTGAGAGAAAATTAAATAACTAGTAATATGATAATGAAGAAGACTTAAATAACTATTTTCTAAATGAAAAAGTTTATAGAAGAAGAGAAAAAATGATAAATGAATAAAATCATAGTAATACAAAAATGAAGGTCAAATAGTTTCAGAAAGGAAGTGAAATCATAAAAAACTCTTTACTAAGCTGAAAGGCAAATATTTATAATTTAATTTGGTATTTACTCACTTTCAAACTGAAGTTTTTTTAACAGCATAGATAAATAAAGAATTATTTATAAAAATTGAGTTTACTAATACTTATAAAATTAGATTTTAGATTTAAAGAGATTAAAATTAATTTTAGCAAATTCTAAACTTAAAGTCAATTTTTTAGTTTAGTTCAACATCATCCAGATCAAAATATATTTACTATTCTTCGAATTCATAATAAACCTAAGTTTTCTTTCTTAAATCTTTTCTTAATTCATAATAGCAATCAAAAGTAAAGCCTGTTCTTAAAAGAGACATTTTTTTAAGATTTTTATAGATAGGATATAAGTTTCCTGATTCATCTTCAGTCGGAAAATCTTCTAGGTAAATTTCTTGATTATCACTCATGTCTAAATACTTTAATTTTATGCATTTGATAATAATTAATTTCACCTCTATATTTGTTAGAGAGCAATATCTTAAAACTAGCTTTCTTAAGTTTTTAAACTTAATTATTTCTGATACAAGATCATTTTTTTGAAATGATTGATTTATAATTTCCAACGTGTTCAAGTATACACAGTTTTGATGTATTGATTGCAAAGTTTCTTTGCTAATATCCTGAAGATTAGCAAGAATAACTCCTTTAAGCATCCTACAAATTTTAAAAACGTGTTGCAAGCTTTCATTGGCTATTTAGTTCAACTAATCAAAGCATATTAACTATAAATTTTACCCGAAGCGAGCTACTTACAAAATCTATTCATTCTTAATTTGGTTCATATCTGTTAAATATAAGGATTTTAGTTTTGGAGCATTTTGAATCATAATATTTAACGAATCCCCAAAGTTCTAGCAGCTTTTAATTTCTACAAATTCCAGTTTCTCATTCCTCTAAGAAAAAAAACTTTCAAAGCCTTATTATGTGAATAAATTTGCTTCGTTTATTAATAATTTTTTCAATTTTAACTTTTTCATGAAATTTAAAACTGAAGCTGGTAATTATTAAGCTTCTTATAACTCTAATTTATTAAGGTTTGGACATAAATCAATAAACTTATCAATAAACCTATTTTATTCTATTAGTATTTCTTCTAATTAAGGACCTTTAATTTATAGGAAGCTAATAAGATGTTCGTAGATTAAGTTTTAATCTATTTTTAGCACCTTTAGATTCATTGTTAAGCAGTAATCATTTAAAAATTTTCCTGCTTAGTTTTAAAACCTTGAGTTAATTTAAAGAGTTTCCAATTATGTAAATTGATTTAAAACAGATAAGGTTTTATCTTTTATCACATAATCGCTTATAACTACTTTTTCTAAACATTTAATTAATAGTTCATTGCTCAAATTTACCCTTTTCAAGCTAATATTATTTAAATGGATTTTTTATTCTATTTAAGCTTAGCGTTTCTAAATGCATTGCTGCTTTTTAAAAGAAATACACTTATTTAATATCTATATAATCTTTTAGCATAGCTTTTAAGATATTTTATTCGCATCAATCTCAATTACCTCAACATTGTTATAAGCAACTTACTTCAAAATTCATACAATTCTATTTTTAATAAATTAATGATTGTATTTCTTAATTACAAGTTTATTAAACTGATATTTAAAATTATATAGCATTGTATTTACTTGTTATAATTAGCAAATGTCCCTACTTTTTAAAAACCTAAATATTAGCTACATCATATATACATTTTAAAATACATCTGTACATTTTATTTTTTTATATTTGTGCTCAGTTTATTATTCTGTTTCTTTATCTTCTTCTTATTGCTAGTCTCTCTGTCTTTTTGTTTGCAATTTTTGAGAATCCTATTCATTTTCTACTTACTCTCATTCTTTTTTTTTGAATTTTTCTTCTTTTCTACCGCTTTCTATTTCCTCAGCAAGAATTTCATTTTCATTAGTGATAAATACCTCAACTTCCTATTCTTCACCTTTTTATCCTTATGTGTCTTTCTATTTTTCCTCGCTTCTTTTCTCAATCTTTTAATTTTACTTATTCTACTAAGACTAAATATTTTATAACCTCCTATACATTTTATTTAGATTTTAGCAACAAATGATTAAATAATATAAGAGAAATGTTCCAAAATAAAAAATAAAATAATAGTAGTATATAATATTAAATAAAGGATTTAAAGTATAATATGAGATATTAGTCTAAATTATTAATTACTAATTTATTATGCTTTATATCTTTAGTTTGTTATCAAAATCTTGCTTATCAAAAATTTAATTTTAACTTTATTAATTAAGAAAAAAGATATTAATTGAGAAAGTTTGTAATGCTTTTAGCTAAAATTATTATAAAAATAATTTTGGTAATTACTAAAGGGTTATGTCTAGTCTCTAAAATTTTAAACTTTTAACTCTCATAAAAAATTAGGTTGATACTATTAATTTGCTTTACTAAATTTAAATAGATTTGTTTTAAATAAAAGATACAACTTTCTGAACAATTAAAAATAATTAAATTATAATATAATTCTTTCTTTTTTTGTTCCTATAATTATAGAATAAATTTTATATTATTATATTATTATTTAATCTTTTTAATATATAAACAATATTCTGCTATTTATTTTATTTCAATTATTACTTGCACAAAAAGCTTTCGTTAAATTTATCTTAATTAAAAAATTAAGTTAAAAATTGAAAAAAATGATTCAATAAAAGTGATTTTACTCTTATATCTCATATTAAGAAATATCGTTAAAAAGGAGTATGCTTATTTATTTTAAAGATATTTGCTTACTTTTTTTGATTTGTTTGTTATTTTTTTAATTAATCTATGAAAAAGATTTAACAAGTATAATTAATAATTATCTTAGTTTAATTTATCAATTGATTATAATATGAATATTATAAATATATTGATAGATTAAAATTAAGAAGTATAGATATAATAAAAGATTAACTGAAATTTAAATACTTTCTATTTTATATCTATAATGATACTATTAAGAAGAACCTATTCATTTATAAACATTACAATTCTAAAGGTTATATTTATTGATATCTTCTATTAACCATTCTTTTATATTTTAATAGATAAACTAATAAGATTAAGAAGGTAGAAGCATAAACTTTTATTTTTTAATTTGTATATTTTACAATTTTAAATAAGCAAAATATAATCATTTATTATATTTTTAAAATAATTAAAAATATAATATTTATCATTATTTTTGGAGATATTATTATTTTTAATTAAAGAGAAATATTTCATTTAAAAGCCTACTAAGCAAAACTTTTTCATACCAAGGTTTCATAATTACCTTTTTTTAATTTTTTAATTTTTTCTTTATAAAAAAAAGAGAAAATAGATATTAAAAAATTTAAGAAATAACTAAAGTAAAAAGCTTATTTCTAATATTTATCTTAAATATACTAATATATTTTATTAATTTATTTTTGCATTAACTTTATATAAAATATCTGGTATAAAATTTTTTTAAAAAGGAGCAAGCAAAATGAAATGCAAAGAGGAATTAAATTTTATTATATTAAGAATTTATAATATTGTCATGTTTAGGAATATTTATTTAGAAAGCTATTAAATTTATTTATTAAGAAAACTATTTTAATTTTATTTTAATCCTTAGAATCTAATTTTTATAATCACCTTTTAAATTAAATTATAGACTCTTTTTTAACTTTTTAATTCAGATATACAAACTTATGATAATCACAAAAAACTAAAAGTTCCTTAATTTAAAAAATGGTTGCTCTTTATAAATTATACAAAAATTTGAAACTAAGACAATCTTTTTAACTTAAAAGGAAATTTATTTTCAGAATATCTTTAAGAACTAAATATTCTATTTAAAGTAAATAAAATATAAAGCACCCTAATACAGAATAATTTAAACATATCAACTAATTAATTTTTTAATTATTAGCTATTCTTAAATGAGATTAAAAAACTATAAATTCAAATATAAAAGATCTATCCCAGAGATTTATTATATAATTTTATTATGAATATTTAGTTTTGTAATAATTATTTTATTTTGTCAAAGCAAAAAACATTTTTAATTTTATATTTGGCACAAAGTTTAGCTTTATATGAATTATAGAAAATTTTATAATTTTGGTATTTTATAAATAAATTAACTTAAGGATGATTTTAAGATAAAGATAGATTTTATTCTCTTCACTTTTAAAAAAGAAAATTTAAATTAGATTTATTTTAATTTTGTAATGAAGCTAACTAGAAATCGCATTTCGGTAAGTTTGAGTAATTTATCTAAAAAAGATAGGAATAGATATTAAAGAAGTTGTATTTTTATGCTTAGATTAATGAAATTTACAGTGAATTTAACTCTTATGAAGCTTTAAAGCACTTATTTCAAATGAATATTTATACGAATTTGCAGCTTAAATTTACTCCGTTAATCGAAACTAGTTCCTAAAAATATCTATTTTATTTCGTCATATTTCCATCGCCAAACCAATGATAAAATGAAGAATTTCTCATTATATTTTTTTCTTTCAATATAAAAACTAAAAAGGGAGAAGTTCTTCTCAAATTTAATTCAAATTCATATTTTTCGACTATAAGCTAAAGATCAATCTCTGATATAGTAAGAAAAATAATATTATGCTTTAAAATGAATAGTTAAACAATAAAGAAAAAATAGAATTTTTGTTCTATCAAAATATAAACTTCAATGGCCATAATATAAAAATAAAGATTTTACCACTTACTTTTATAAATAAATTTTCATAGTACAGTCAAACTTCTAGAAACTACGATATAATAAAAAACGAAACAGCTAATTTTAATTCTATGATCATATTATTTAAATGCATTTTTCTAATTTTTTGTTCTTATAAGGTTTTTCTTTTTTAATTCAATTTGCTAAATAGATAAAAATTAAGAAATTTGCTTCTAAATTTTAAAAGATAAATGGAGTGATATCTCTAAATTTTTGATATAAATTGAGAAGGGAAAAGTAAATTCTTACTATATTTTTGCTTATTTGAAATGCTTTTCATAGAAAAAATTATAGTATGATGTATAAAATCTGTTTATGAACAATTAAAGTAGAAAGATAATAGTATTTTCTTAAGCATTTTGCTAGATGGTAATAAGTATAAATAACAAAATTAAATTCTTAGTTTTAAATTCAACCTAATTGAGCGAAAGGAAATTAAATGAATACGCTCAAAATCAACTTTATTCAATAAACTTATTTCTTTAGAACTAAAAAAGTTGATTTCTTTTTTCCATTTTACTCAATTCTAAAATTTAAGATTTTATAAATTCAGCGATTTATTCTCAAATCAAGCACTTCATATAATTCAAACATTCTAAATATTATATTAAAAGAATCCTTAAATGCAATAGGTAATAGAATAAACAGACGCCAAATAAAATGCCTATTTTACACAAAGGCATTTTTAAAACTAAAGATAATCAAAACTGTAAAATAAAATGAAAATTTAAAACTTAAATATTTCATTTGATCATAAGATTGCTCTCATCAAAATTAATTAGTCTTAGAGAAATTAATCTTAATTCCAAAGTGAATTGAATTATAATTATATAGGTTTATAAATTCCTTTTTCTTAAATGATAAGTATATTAAATCTTATTAAGAAAGCGTAAATGTTTGAAGCTACATTTTATTTAAATCTCTATTTTTATTTTAATTCTCTATGCTTTATGGATTACGCCATCAATAGCTAAAAAGTTTACACGTTGCCTTAAACAAAAAATTAAACTTGAAAAAGTGCTAAAATTGATTTAAGATTTAAAATTGTAATTAAAAGTCTGATATACTCACAGTTTTTAAGCCTCTTTTGTAATTCAATTATATGCCTTAAATAAATTTCTGCTATTTACTTTTATGATTTAACTCAGAGGAGATAGAAGGCATTATTTCAAAAATTTTTCTGTTTTACTTGTAAAGAGTTTAGTGGATAATTATAGGGTTAGATATACCATAATCTGAAATTCGTTTCCTTCTAGTATTATTAGCTAAATTACGTTGGATGCACATTTTAACCTTATTAATTACACTCTTGAGGCTATTTTAAAATTAATAGTTTAATGCTTCTTAGCACCTATAAATTTGTTATGATCTAATCAATCTATTTTTGCTACTATTTGATTGTTTTATTATAAAACGAGTATTTATTCAAGCTTAGCTATTGAACTCTCTGAAATTTAAGTTAAAATTATAAATTTATAAAAATGGAATAGTTTCAAAGATTTGAGAAAATAAACAGAAAGGATTAAGTTGTAATGAGACAAGTATCTAGAGAGAATTCGGAGGAACTAAGTGAAGATAATAATGAATAAGAAATATTTTATTAGTAAGCATGCTTTCCTGGTTTATAGTGTGACTAAGAAAGCAATCGAATAAATTTATGGAATGTAAGAACTTAAATCTAAGCTTAATTAAAGAGCTCCACCCATCATTATATTGAATAAATATAAAAGCAATCAGATGAGATAGAAACTGAAGATTCAGATTCTTAGATTTCTCCAAGCCCTAAAACTGTTCATGTTAAGACAAAAAAGTTTAATTTCCCTGAAAATAATAATTTTGGCTAAAACAGCATAGCATAAATAAAATAGGGTACTTCTTAAGAAACCAAGAAAGAATAGTTAAGTGAGCAAAAGCCTAAAAAAGAAAAGAGAAGTATTTACCTTTTTGTGCTCTCTATGGTTTTCCTTTTTCTTTGCTAGTCATTGCTGGTTAGTTATGCAATGGTTGCTAAGGCTGATTGACAAATTATTTATTTATATATAATCTTATAATTGCATTTAACTTGCTCCTTCTAGTCAAATCAAAAGCAAAAATTTAAAATTAAATTTATATTTTTAGACCAAAATTACGCTCAAAATCAAATTAAATATCTTACCTCGTTAAAGTGAAGCATACCAGATATTTTTTCGATAAAATAAAAAAAATAGCGATATCCAGATTTTGTTTAGCTGAGTTTAACAAAAATTTAAAATAAATCAAAATCTTAAATGTATATGGTTTAATTATAAATGAAATAGAATGCTTAAAAACTTTAATTAAAAAGAATTAAGATTGGACTATCTATTAATATTTAAGCTATATAAAATTCTTTTCATCAATTTTTTTTCTTTGATAACCCAGAAAGAGAAAATCTATTTAACTTTAATAAAAATAGGCCTTAGGTTTTACAAGCTCTTTAATAAACATTAAAATTAAACAAAGTTAAATAAAGGAAAATTTAAAAATTGTTTTTGCTTAAAATTTGAAAATGGAAGAATATACGAAAATATTTAAAAAAATTTAGAGTGAGAATAGAAAATAAATTCCTTAGATAATTTAAAATATTTAACTAAAAGAATATTATTTGTTGAGATATGAATCTAGATATAAATAGCTAATTTTTTCAATAAATGATAAAGATTTTTATTAGGTAAGTCTTTTTATAACTTAAAAAATAATAGAAAATATTAAAGCAGTTTGTTTAGATAAGTGTCTTGATGTTTTAATTATGAAAATAATGGAAACAAAATTTTTAATTAACGAATTTTTTCCAAATTTTGAAGCTAAAAATTTTTAAACCAATAAATTAAAAAAGAAAAACCATTTTAACCTTGCTAAGATTTAAAGTACTATTATTTTTATTATTTATAAATAGTTGAATGACAAGTAAAATTTTATAACTTTGAAACATAAACATTATGAAAATCTTTTAATGTTTAACCAAATTTATAATATTTTTGCCTAATTTTCTGAAAAATATTATTCTTTATAGATATTCAAGCAATCCTCTTTATTTTTTCTTATTTTATAAATACTAAAATGATGCAGAAGGCTTCTTAAAATATTCTCGTTTATAATTTCTTTCTTTCATCTTATTCATTTTAAATTTATTCTTCCATTTGGTTCAAGTTTTGCAATTTTTCTTTTTCTTAATTACTTAATTTATTTTATTTCCATTATTTAAGTTTTTTTGTCGAAAAATAATTAAAAGTTGAGCTTATGCTATTTATACAAAAAATTAGATATTTTATTATCATTTTTTTATAAGATTTTCTATTATTCTATTTTACATGATATTTTCAAAGAAAAATTTTGTAGTTTATATAATCTACATTTGATTCAAGATTATTCTAAGATTATACTTCAATTCAAATGTTTAGTTTACTCTCTTTTCTCTCTAATTTTGCTTATTAAATCAAAATTATTTCTAATTTTATCATTAGAACTTAATTAGTTTTTTTGGATCTACTTTTTCATGTTTAGTCAATAATATTTATTTCTAAGCCTTTTAATTTTATTTGCTAAATATTAAGCTCGATTCCCTAATATTAAACTAATTTTATTATATTATTTATAAATAAATAGATAGGAGCAATCCTCCAACAAACTGACTTAAACTCTGGTACCAGGAAGTACCCCATATGTGAAGACCAGCTAAGAGAAGAGAAGAGAAGACAAGATAGAAGAGGCATCAAGTAGCATTAATGCTGAAAGATGCCAGATACTAAGATCTCTTAGGGCAGCATTCCGATCGCGGCCTTATAGAAGACAAAACTCACAAGGAATGCTAGCACTGTGGAAGACTTCAGCAAGGAATTTTTTAAACTTTAAAATCTTTGCTAATTACGCACCATTAAGATGCTACGCGCTCTATAATCTCATTTATTTATTTTATTATAAAAAAATTCTTAGCAGATGAAGGGAGCTCTACTTTAAATATAAATGCAAAGAGAATTTTAATTTCTTTTTAAATCGAAATATATGAATTGATTTTGCTCGATTCCTTTAAATAAGCATGCTTTATTAAATTCAAATAAAAATTTATTAAATGTAGATATATTAAATTTTAACTAAATACAACCAAAAGCATCTTATTTAGAAAAATCTTTCTAAGAATAATTAAGAAATAATTTTAACGTAGAAATGTAGATCTAAAAGAAGAGAAACGTTAAAAGTCTATACGTATTTAATATTATTTAATTACCTAATTTTTTCTAAATTTAGCCAACTTAATTTTATCTTGAAAGAATTTCTATTGCTAGTTTATTTAGAAGAAGAAGTAAAATCTCGTAGTGAACTACCTTAATTCAAATTTTTGTTAAAAAATAGTAAGAATTTCGTTGTCTTTTGATGCTTTATATCTAAAATGAGCATTCTTCGGATTAATTTAGACATCTGATTTATTTTATTATTATGACTTTTACTTTTACGGATTTATTTCACCTTTTTTTCAATTTTTCTAATTACAAAATTTAGGTTTCTTAGTAATCTTAAAATTTTATTTAAAATACTCTAAATAAAGCTTTTAAGAATTAAGAAGCTAATCTAATGTAAAATAGCATTTGAGCAATAAAAGCTAATAATTAGCTTATATAACATCTTTAAAGATCTATTTATAGCTCTATAAGAATGGAGAAGTGATATAAGTAGATAAATTATAAGAATTAACCAATAATAAAAATTACTAAATTAGAAGATTAAACTACTTAGCTTTAACTGGAATACTCAAATAAGAAAATACTCTTAGTCTGATGATTTAATTCTAATTCATTTTAAATTTATTCTTATAAATTAAGAATTAAACGTTTTATTTTTTAATTTATGTTTGAATGATATCAAGTCTTTTCAGTTAGTTTTAGAACTTAGATATAATTATATAAAACAGACTTCAATAAGTTTTATAAAATCTTAGAAGGTAAAATAGAAATCACCAGGGATTTTTAAGTTTTAGTATATTAGATTAAAATCTTAGTATCATTTTAAATGATTTCAATCAGAGCTTTAGTAACATTTGCTTAGAAAGAAGTAACTATATACAAAATCAATATACCATTCTTACTTTTTTTTGGTAAATCCCTTTAAAAGTTCTATGTCTAATTAGGTTGAAATAAAGATATGCAGTTTTTGTTTTAAATTAATATTTCCTTGCAAAGAGAATAAAAATCATGAATATAGTTTTTGTTATCATTTAAAGACAAAATTAATGTTCTCAGTATTTATTTTAAGCATTGAGTTCTTAATTTATTGTATATAAAGAATTAGCCTAATAATTTGAGATAGGAAATAGATCAAGCTATAAACATTTTATAGCACTAATTAGTTTAAAAAAGATATTAAAAGTTAAGATAAATAACTTTAAATATCTAAAATAATAAAACATTTCAACTTTTCTTTCTTCTAATTTTATTCAAAATATCACACCTACAATTTATTATAAATGTGGGTTTAATTATGTAATTAAATTATTTTTATAATGTAGGATTACTATCCTTCGTATTTTATTAATCATACTTTAGTTTCTATATTTGCTATTTTAATTTTACTTATAAAGATATATAATTGACTCTATATAACTTGATTACTTAAAGTTTTTACTAGTATAATTCTCATTAACTGCTGCTATTAAATTATTTTCTTCATCAATCTTATGATCTCTAATTATTAAACTTGGTATAATAATCTCTTACAGTAAAGAGGATAGCACATAATGTTAAATTTGTAGCGTCAACTTTAAAGAGAAAATTATATAAATTTCTCAGGCAAATTTAATTCTGATGTATACCCTATTATTCCATTTATATACTCCAGTTTTATGGTGAATACTGATAGAATGCAAGCTTCTTTTCTAATTTTGGAATTAATAGAATCATCTGTTCAAATAATTTAATTACGCTTAATTTCTTCCGGTTTGATTCTTCTCTAAACTAGATAAATATTTTCCTTGGAATTAATACAATCTCATTTCATACTTTTCAATATTTATCTCTAGTATTAATTATATCTAAATCTAGAATACATATAGGCTTAAAATTTAAGTGGTTTATGAAGATAACTATATGAAAAAAGAGATATGAGCTTTAAAAATGACTAAGCTTTTAGTGCAAAAAATATGATTTGAAGAGAGGGAAACTAAATGTGGCATTTGTAAATTAATAAAGTCAGAAAATAAAATTTTATGGATTCATGTTCTAGAAATTATAAAGTATTAGCCTCCTAAATCTTATAAAATTATTCTTGATATGTCTCTCACTAAATAATTAAGGTTTATATAGCTTAAAATTGAAATACATTTTATTAAGGTATAAAAACGAGCTTGCTTTCTTCTTAGAGTTTATATAGGATTTTTCTTTGATCCTTATTTGAGAATAATTATACAAGCCTTATATATATTAAATGCTCACTTTACATTCTTAGAGGCTTTGAGAGTACTTGAATTATAAATTGATATGTAATATAATAGAGAAAGAGATTAAAGCTTTAAGTAATATTAAGAAGTTTAATCAGTCCTAGTTTCTATTAGATACTTAATCAGCATACATTGGATAGAGAAAAGAAACAAAATTGAAAATATTAGTACTCCAACATGTCATATTTAGGAATAATTTTCTGCATGCTTTTATCTTTCTCTTTTTGAATATCCAGCTTTATTCCCTTTTCAATCTTTAAACCATATAATTTTCTACATCTAATTCCCGAAAAATGAAAATTTTCTTGTACTTGTGAGAGTAGTTACAGGACTTTGTGAAATAATCGAGCTAGATTTATCAGATTCATTATCCTTTTCAATTAGCTCTGATCTTTTCCTAATCTATTGTGACTGAGCTTTCTTTATTACTTTAAAAGTACCGAAATTCTATTATAAGATAGTTTATTAGCTAGTCAGAAATTTCTTTTGGTAGCATAAATTATTAGTATTAAGTTCCTTGGATTATTAAAAGTTATCTTGTTATAGCATGACAAATGAAGGTTTATCTTTGATAGAATTAGTTTAAAAATTCCTCTTAACCCAATTTTATTTTTGTGATTTCATTATTTTAATTATAAATGCCAACTTAAACATCACTAAACAGTTTTCATGTTATAATTATATTTTTAAGATCTCACTATTATCTAAATTGTTCTTTGATATAATGAAAGATAATATAAGCTTTTTGGTAAATCTTTCAGCTATTAATACTTATAAGCTTCTATCTTTTAAGTAGATTACCTATAAAGTTTATACGTTTTTTTATAAGGCGAAAGAAAATAAGAAATATAGCATGCTCATTGTGCTTTTCACTTGATGAATTGAATATATAGAAGTAATTTAAAATGGAATGCCTTGGAGCATAATTTAGCCTAAGTTAGTGACTTTTAATTTCATATCTTTGTTAGAAAATTCTCCAAGGCTATTAAATAAAATTGAAATGATTCTAGAATCCAGCATTAGTAATAATACCACGATTATTCTTAAAATTGTTTGCTTTTTATGATTAAAACAACTTAAACTTAACTTCAATTATATTTCATTACCCTTTTAAAGGGATAAACAATAAACCCTTCAAATTTTAAGTTTTATAGTTACTATATTTTATTGATATTAGAATGGGGCTTTGTGCTAATGTACTTGATAATTAAGTTTCATTTAATTATTTGAATTAAAAAGTGATTTTTAGAAGTATAGTCAAAATGAATTGAAAGTTAAGCTTTATTAACTAGAAGTATTTATTTCATCAAAATGAAAAATTTGATTCGAATACCAATCTAAGCTATATTGTTTGATTCTTCAATCTAAATGAAATCTCTAATATGAATACATTTAATTTTAAATCCTTCTTTTTTATATTATTTTCAGTAGTTTACCTAGAGAATTATCAAAAGTAGAATATTAATATAGTAATTGAAATTAATTGCGAAGCTTTTTAGATACAAGTTTAAATATTATTGATATTTAAATTTTCTCTCTTATTTTCTATCCTCGAACTGCGTGATTTTAACTAGTAAAATATTCTCTTTTAAGCATTTCTTAAAAAGCCTAATAACTAAACTTCCTTTATTAGATTCTTTTCATTTTTCAATTCAATATTTAAATACTCGATAGCATTCTCAAGCTCTAAAAGCATATTTAGTGTATTAGGATAAACGATTTTATCTTAAGAATTTGTTAGTTGAAAAATGTGGAAATAGAAGTTAAAAAATCAATCTATTGACAAAAATTGGGTAAAGTGTATTTAGTATAAATTTTAAAATGGTTGTATATTGCTTAATCCAAATATACTCTAATATATAATCACTAAAAGTCATTTCGTGATAGATTCTATAATAATCTTTAAAGCATTCAATCTGATTAATGATGTTTTGCTTATTGTCATTTTAGGACATACTTAAAGTATGTATTTTAAAACTAACCACTACAGTGAGAAAGAATTTAAAGAAAAAAATAATCCTGGAATTTAAGTTTTGCTTGTCTTGAGTTTTTTTAGGTAATTTTTTACCAACTTAAGGATAAATTATTTATTAGGTAAATCTTCAGATAAATATTAATGCTTAGAATATAAAATGTTTTAAGAAAGGAATATAAAAATAACTTCCTAAAACTTATGCAATCTTTTCTTTTTTAAATCTCTGATCCTTTCTTTATTTTCTATATTTTATAGCCAAATCTAAAGTTTAAAAATTTATTGACGTTAGTTAAAATTTGTTAATTTTCCAGATAAAAAGCTTAATCTTTATTTCAATATGGCTTTAAATTAATTTTGTAATGTTTATATCATTAAGCAACATCAAATTTCTAAATAATTAAACCAAAATTAACTAAATATTTTTATTCTTTTCAATGTTTGTTTAACTATATAAAATTAAGTCTCTTTATAATTTTTATTTTAAAGATGTAGACTCTTTATAAACATTTTTTAGCATAATTTCTCAGTTTATTCTTTTCTATTAATTTGATAAATCTTAGATTTTTATTAATTTTGTGAGCTAATTTAATTTTTTCGCTTTTTTCTACTGCTAAGATTTATTTTTCTAGTGAAGTTTCACTTAGAAGATGATTAAATTTTCTGAAATGCTCTAAAAGATTTTTAAACTAAATAGATTCTTTCAGCTTAGTTTATCTCATCATATACTTATAAGATGCTTATGAATGTAAGATTAAAAAATCCTTCTTTAAATAATTAATTTAGAGATAGATCATTTAATTCTTTTTTATACTTGCAGATTGAAACCTAAATTAATTTTCGTCTTTTATTAACAATAAAAGAAGTATTAGCATACCAATGATATATGCAAATTAAATCTAAATAAAAAGGATGTTTAATTCTAATTTCCTAAGGTTTTGATTAATATTATTTTATGATGAATGCTTTATCTTTTGCTTTAATACTTCTGTAAAAATAAACATATTCAAGCTTATGATTAATAGTCAATTATATATATATATTAGTTATGTAAATTTTTCTATTAAGTATGCGATTTTTATTTCCTTGATTGAAGTGTTCACTAAAATGGAAAAAGAATGAGATAACTTAGATAAATTAGCCTTTTTTATTTCTACAATTTGCTTATTTATTTATATCTTCACTTTCTTTATTAAACCAATAACTCACTAAGTTTGTCTGTTTATGTAGTTTTAAAATTTATTCTGTTTTTCTGAGTTTATAATAAGTCTTTATTCCTTAAATAATTAAAATAAAAGTATTATATAGTTAAGTGTATAGTAATAGGATTAAATCTACTTTAATTGACTTTTAGATATACTTATTTAATGATTCTAGTTATAATCATTTAATTTATCCTCTAATACTTTTTTAAAATCAATCCTAGGCTTTTTAAAGATTAAGCTTTCAGAATCTAGTTATCTATGTCTCTTTATTACTATCTACAATTCTCATGTTGCCTTTAGATGCTTGCATGTTAAGCCTGAGGATAATGAAATATACCTTATTTGTGGAAACCAATATTCGCATCTAGCATTCTCAGCATTCATAAAAATGTCGTCACCAGAACATTAAGTTAAATATATTAGCTTCACTAAGATAAAATTATCACTATATGAAAGTTAAGTCTAAAACGACTTAACTATGGAAATAAGTTCTAAAAAGATTCATAGTTAGCTAATTTTGTGTTATAGCTTAAAGGTTTCCTTTTCGTGAAATAGGTAGAAGTACATTTGACAAATTTATAAAAGGTAAAAGAGATATAAAACAAAAGTTGACTTTAGTTGCTAATTCTCTCAGATTAAATTAATTCACTAGATATATACAAAATTTCTCTTTTTTCTTGGTAGTTAGAAAATAAATTTAGAGATACCTTATATGTTTTAAAATATCCTTTAAAAAATCATATAATTAGTATGATAAATAAAAACTCTTTATATTTGAGACGGATTCTTTTAAATGAAGGTATGGATAAGCAGCATTCTATTAATAAGGTAAAAACTAAATCTATTTAGCTGTTTGTAAATCGTTCATTTTGAATATACATTTCATTAGAAATACTTTTACTATCTTAAGAGCTGCTTTTACTAATTTAAATCCTTTTTTGTCTTTGAAATGACTAGAAATGTTTAATTAACCCTATGAATTAATATCAGACTATAAATGAATTTGATAGATATTAATATTAAAAGTTATGTTTAAATAGTAATTATTCATCATTGCTTTCAAATAGTAGTTCGATCAAAAATAACTTGAAAAACTAGATCCAATAGTAATAAAAATCAGTGTTAAGACATGAATTTACAATTAGAATTTTTCAAGCTTTGCTTAGACTCTAAAGTTAATATATTTCCTTCGTTACTTTTGCTTTAGTCTAATAGAATTAAGTTATTTAATTCAAAATCTTAAATATCGAAAGTTCTATAAATGATCTATACTTTCTAAACCCTTAATATTCTTTTCAAGCAGAAAGAACAATTTTTAAAGATCTATAGCTGCTTTAAAAAATGCATTCATTACAGTATTTTATATCCAGAAATTTATAGATACTAGAGATTTTTTTTATATCAACCAGAGCAAAAATAAAAAAGGCTATAATTAAAAGGATTTTCTAATTGACTTAATTCATTTAAATGAGAGTGTAGAGATCAAAATATATATATCTATTTGTCTTTATTCACAGGAAAGATATCAAAATAGTGATTGTCTTTATTTGAGTAAATAGACCTTGAATATTCGATGATTATAAATGATAAAGGATGATTATCTCCATTGGAAAGGGTTGCTAGGCAAACCTACGCAAATTATAAAGCATGATTTTAATGGTTTAACTAATATTTGCATAGTAATTTTAAAGGAAATATAATTTAAAAGTCTAAATTAAAAGTTATATTTAAAGCTTCATTGAATTAAGTATAATAATATGGAGGCTTTTTAAAGGGGTAATGAAAAAAATTCGAACTATATTATACCGAATTAAGATTGTCAAACACTCTAACCATTTGGATGAGCTATTAGAAGCGAAGCTAAAAAAGCCTAACCTAAAGAAAATCTCTCGTTTATAAAATTTATTTGGGCGAGTAATTAAATTATTCTCTGGACTGAAAGTGAAAAGTTAAAAGCTCCAAAAAAGATCTATTCATGTGAAAAAATTCATAGAGACAGTAGAAAAATTAAGATTGCTAAGAAATGTGAATCTGATTTAGAAACTGTTCAAATAACTAAAAATTAGAGTACTTATAAAAGAAAAATCTCTCTCAAGGATGAATAAGACAACTCTTTAAGAGAAAAGATAAACATTAAGGAAAATAATTAGCATATTCATCACTAAAAATCAAGCTTGTATTAAACCGAAATATTTAGAGAAGCATAAAGAATAGGAAAAATGATTATTTTAATTGTGGTCTTTTTTGTGTGCCAGTGCTTAGTATTAAAATACGTGATAGATACACAAACCTAAGTAATTTAATATAAACTGTTTTATTTTTAAATCTAATAATCAAATGTTAAAAGACATTAATCTTAAAATAGCGAAAAAAGTTTAAATACCTAAATAATTAAAAAAAACAAATTTCTAGTTCTCTTTTGTTCTGGGAAATTCAGTCTTTAAGCATAAAAGGCTAACTTAGATTTGTTTGAAAGGTAAACGAAATTAAATAGATAGACCTAAGAATAAGTTTAAATAGCTAGTGTCTTAAATACTCTTAAACAAAATGATAAAGTTTAAGATATTAAAATATTTAAAGAAAAGACTTGATAAAATGCTTAGTGAAGATTTATATCTAGATGTTAGAAAATAAAAGAGGATTCAAATCTTAAAGGCTAAATAGATAACATTGAAGCAGATCTATTTAAATATTAACAATAAATGAACTACAGCAAACTAATTAAAAATCAAGGAATCCTATCAAAGAAATCTTAAAAGCTATAAAAATTAATTAATTATTAAGTCCAAAGCAACTGATTTATCATTTTAAATTTATCTTTCTATTAATAATATCTCTAAATATCAATGATATTCAATTATCCTCCTTCTGATCATTTAGAAAATTTGGATTAATATTAGCTAATACAAACATCATTTAAACTCATGATTCATAAGAGGAATTTAAATCATCTATTAGAGAAATCTGTTTTTAGTTTTAAATTGAAAATTTTTTTTTTAACTTAAGCAAGCTAGTTGAATTAAAAAAGCATAAGAAATGTTATCACCCTTATTTAAGAATAAGCATTTCATTTCATACTCAACAGTCTATTCTAAAAAGAGTATAATAAAATATAAAGTTGTTCAACTTCAACTTTTTAAAATATTCTATTAAATGATTTAGTATAAAATCCTTACATATGATCACACTCTTTCGATTGTCTTAAAATAAAGTATTTATATAAGAGTTTGAAAGAAGTCTAAATATATTAATTATAATATAATGAAAACCGAACTTTCATACCTTCATTTTCTTTTTCAAGGTATATTCTTTATATCTCATATAGAAATAAAATTATTATCTTTATTTATTTTTCTCTCATTGTTAGAGACATTTAAATACAAAATTAATCATTATTATTTTTAGTCGCCTTTACTTAGATTGGAGCAACTATACTAAAGAGTTTACTTTCCTATAATCTAGCTACTAAGCTATCAATCTAAAAAAAATTTGAATCTTTAATCACATCTAATTTGACTATCTTTAATTTAAATAATTAGCAATATCTATAACCTTATTATTTTATTCTAAGGAAGATTTATTTAAATTTTCCTATCTAAAATTTGTGCAAAATATTTGAAAACTATCAACTTATTTTACCTTTTTCTTTCTAAGTTCCAAATTCATTTATATGAATTAGTAAAGAATATTTTAGTCCCTTTTGATTGAAAATTTAGAATGAACTTAAATGTAATATAGAAGCATCTAAACAGCTAGTTCATTATATATGCAAAGACTAATTAGAAAATGATTTCTAGTCAATAGTGATTATAAAAATAGTCATGCTGGTATATTTTATTTTTGATTTTTACTCAGTTTCTTTTGAAAAAATCACAGATTTTCATATTTTAGTTTAGTTTTACTTAGTGAATGCTTTTTTAAAATGATGATTCCTATTTATATTATAAAGCATAACACTATGCAAAGCATTAGTAAAATAAAACCCTGCCAAAAAATTTCTACTAGAGTTAAGAAAGTTTTGGAATTGAAGAGAGTAATGAACTTTAATTTGAATTAAAGTGTTTTAAATCTTCAACTGGAATACAAAGAAAGTTAGTTCAAAATCAAATACTTTTTCCAAACATGCTTTTTCTCAATATCTTGCTAAAAAAATTCGCATAATAAAGAAAATAAAAAAACCAGATTTATAAAGAAATCAACTATATGCAATTTAATTCTTTTAGGGTAAAAAATAATAATTAGCTTTTCAATCTTAAAGCCTAATAAATGAAGCTGAAAGATAAAATAACAGAGTCAGAATTATAAAAAATATAAGCAAAGCAAAAGAAATTTAAATTTTAAAGATTAGGTTAAAGATCTAAGGTAGAAAAATAATAAGAGATTGATTAAGGATAACTTAAGTAAAGCTAGAAATCTGAAGTTAAAATAAAAGTTCAGGGATATAATAATCAAAGTCAATTTAAAATAAATATGTGTCTAATGCTTACTTAAGTACAACCGAGCGAGCAAATAGATTATATTATGAAGTGATAGTGAAAAATTAAATAATTTAAGATCTTTTTCTCTTATCTATACCACTAAAATCAGAAAAACTAAAAAAAGTAACCAATTATGATCTATATCCCTAAATTGCTCTGAGTTCTTAAACAACCAGTTTGAAATGATTAGGATCTATAACTCTATTTTATCAACAATAAAAAAGTTCAATTGAATTATAATAAAGTATGTATAATTAAGCTAAAGAAGAAGGATATAAATTGAAATGAAGTTAAAAATTTGATTTTCTTTTTATCTATAAAATTTCTTCATTATCTTGTACAAGTTAAATAACAATGAAATGTGGAAATTAAGAGACACAAGAAATAATTTTTTTTAATTAATTCTAAAAGATAAAGAATTAGTATTCAATCATTATTTAACTTAATTCTGTTAAATAATAAAATATTATATAAAATAGATATATAAATAAAGGAAATTTGTATGGTATTACTATTAATTTACATATAGAAGAAGAATATCTTTCTATTTGTTTTCTATTTAGATCTCGTTGAGTTTCTAATCTTCAATTCAGAGAAATTTTCACTTCAATCATCATTTTATCACTCCTATATTTCTGTTTTATTTAGCCTAATTTTATAATATAAATTTGAAATTTTTCTAAAATTAAATCTGGCATAATAAACTTTAAATGGGATTTCAACAATAAACTATTCAGCTAGTTTCTTTTAGTGTATACAGCTCATAAATATAACGTTGATGGATAAAAATGATTTTAAAATGCTCTACAATATTTTTCTTATAGCTACACATTTCCCCATAATTATTAGCCGAATGGTAGCATTTTTGAATTTAATTTTCTATTTTAGTTTATATTTTAGCCATGTATATGACTAATATAATTGCATTGTATTATAATTGAGAAGTTAAAATAAGTTCCTTATATTAGTTTATCTTTATCTATGTATTATAGTTTTAACCTATCTTAATATGTTTTATATTATGAATCCCTAATAGTTATACAATTGCATGCTTAAATATAATATGCATCCTTAAGCAGAACTAAATACTTTCAGAGTGCTTTCATTTTGAAGATTTGTATACTACTTGATCTAGTTTCTCTTTCAGAACCTAAGCATGTCAAATTCATAATTTCCTGATGCATAAAGTTATTATGTCCAAATTTTTTTCTTATTTAGTAGGTTTATCAGCAAAGCTAGCATTTAGAAGCTGTGAGGATTTATAAGAATAGCTAGATAAATAAATTGCACTCATATAGGTATCATTTTAGATACTCAATATTGTAAAAATGATTATAGATTAGGTTATAAGATGACTTTGACTGAAACACTTCTCACCTAGTTACATTAATCAGACCTTTTGATTTTTTCTCATACGAAATCGCATAATTAGCTCTATTTAATTCAGAGCAGGAAAGAAATAGATTAACCCCTTCAGCTCTTTAAGTAAAATGATCCTTTTTTCTTATAAAGCTAAAATGAATAAGCAGCACTATTGATTATTAAATAGAAAAGATATCAAGATATGCTGCATATAATCTAAAAGAAACCTCTTCTCACTACTTATATACTTAATATAGCTCAGAGTATATTATTTATGTCCCAATAGCAAATATAACTGAACTAAGTGCACAAGACTATAAGCAAGGATTTTTAGAAATAGCAGTTACTATAAAGAACATAATTGAGATTGAATAAAAGCTGTTCTTTCAGCATTTTATATAACTAAGCCTTCTATTGCTTTAGTATATTATAATATTTAAGTCAATTATATCTAAGGTTATTTGATTCAACTTGACTACATATAATGATGGATAAAGAATGAAGTAAGAAAATAGACTGATAAGATCATTGACGAAAAGGACTGTTTATGCTTGAAGGAGTATTTTATAAAAGCACCTTTTAATTTTAAAAGTCTAAGGAGCATAAGAACTAGTCAGTTTATGTTTAAAAACTCTAAATTTTAGAATATTTCATATAATCTAAGCTTAATAAATTCCCTTTAAACAAAAAAATTCACCAAATACCAAGTAATAAAAGACTCAAAATAAGCATATGCTTCATTCGTCATAAGGAGCTAGGAAATGTAAAATTTGCGCCTTTTCCTAAATTATAAATAGTAGTAATTAGGAAAATTGACAAAGCAAGAGCTACTAGTATAATAAGCAAATATCATAAATTGCTTTATTTTTCAAAACCTTTAAATCATAACCTTTGAGAGGAAAAATCCTTTTTCAGCTTAAAATAAATGCTATAATAAGAGATAAAGTTAGATAAATAATGTCAGCTTATTAAGTACCAATTCATCATAAATAAAAGAGAAAAATAATAAAATAAAGTTAGAGCAAAAGCGATTTCTCGTTTTTAAATCTAATACTTGTTAGAAAGGCGAAGATTGAAATTTTGTATACAAGTAATTATATTTTAATTTTTAACTCTATCAAGCTTAATATCTTCAACGAATAGCCATAAATAGAAGCACAAAAGAAGTTAAATGTTAAGAATATAGGAGAATGATAAATATGGGAAAAAATAAGAGAACCAATGATGTAATCATTTATTTGACTTAAATATTTATAAATAGAATTGGTTAAAGTAGCTGAAATAATTTTTCAAAAACCTGTAAGAAAAAATTGGAGATAAAGGGAAAAAAGGACTAGACGTTAATTAAGAAGGATTTAAGAAGCAAGTACAAGAAAATTTATTTGCTTGATGTAGAATTGTATATAAAACTTTAAAACATAAAGGACTAACAAGAAAAGAGTAAATGAAAACGAAAACGGAATCAAATATCTGAAATAAAAAAGGAAAAAAATAAAAAAGCAACTATAAGCAAGCAAATATGACATAAAGTAGCGAGATGATAATATGCAAATTTTTAATTTCAAATTGAGAAAGCGAAGAAAGAAAATTCCTCATAAAAATTCAAAATTAAAGATTAAAGGATTAAAGTTTTAGTCTAAATTCAAAGATATTAAAAAAGATTCGTAGATTATCATTAAATTTAATAAGAGAAAGGAGAGTATTGTAGCTTGTAAACTTTTACTATTTAAGTTAAAAATAAAATGGTTTTTATATTGAAAGTTGGCAAATATTAATTAGATAAATAGCTTAATGAGCAAACTTAAATAAGTAATATAATAACTATTTAAACTGATTAAGTGTAGAGTTTAGCTTTAAAGAGTTATAAATAGTGAAATGAGTATGGAATTAGCAAGAGTGATTTAGGAGCAAAATAAAATAATTTATTGCGCAATTTCAAGAATTGGCCTTGTTATCAGCTACTATCTTAGAAATTTTAATAATAATTGATTTAAGGAAAAAATACAAGAATATAAATTATGAAAGACAAGTTAATTAAATCACACAGTTCTCAATTTTAAATATTTTCATTTAATTTCCAGCTACTTTAAAAGGGAAATTAAGATTCCTAAAGTTTATATAGTTATTTAAAAAATCTATGAAAATTGGACTTAGAATGAAGGATATTAAAGTGATAAAAATTGAAAATTTATTAAGAAAAAAATACTTAATATAAGGAAAATCTTTGAATAACCTGAGACAAGAGGGAAGATATTTTAGGTTCTGAAACTTCAAAAATATATTAAGAGAAAAGTTCTTAATAAAAAGAAAATCAGTAATAATGTAAGAATAATTCCCAAAAGGCTAAGAGTATATAATAGTTGTATTTTTTCTAATATTTACTTAATCATTCAGTATAAATTTACTAAAAAATGTTCATTTAGGTATAAATTGAAAGATAACTAAATAGAATTAATTTAAGATGTCGATAATTCAAAGGCTTTCATCATATACCCATTTTAATACCTCTTTACAGTTTTTTGCTTTGAAAGGTTTTATAAAAAATAGTTAAGCCCCTGATTTTATTACCTCTTCTTTTAAACAAAGATCTCCTGAAATCATTGCTATCTTCACAGCTTAGTTTGGAAGAATATTTTATTCTTTCTCGAAGTCTCTTATTCATTTTATGACATCAATTCCGCTTTTATCTCCAAGTCAGTTATCTGTCAGCACAACACTAATATCTTAGAAATTTTACTAGTACAGACTGATAGCTTCTTCATAGTTCTCAGCAGTTAATATTTCTATTTCCATTTCAAGCATCTTAAACTCCTATTAGAATAACCCTTTTACAGTTTGAAGGATAAAGTTATCATCATCAATGATCAAAATGGAATTCCCACTATTTTTTCTTTCAGCCATTCTTTTTTATCTAAATTTGTTATTTTCAATCTCTTGTAATATGCCTAGTATATGTTCTTCCTAGAAGTCCCTGTATAAGAATTTAATATCATCAGGAAAATATGACTTCCTCTCTTCAAACTTCAAAGAGTTTTCCGCTAAAAGGAATTTAGCTGAAATATTTTTGATAGAATGGCTGCTTTCGTAAAGAAACACAATTCTAGCAAAATTGACAGCTCCTGTATGTTTAGCTTAGTTATCAATAAGTATAAGATCCAAGTCTTTCTGGACATAGTTCTAGTATATTTGAAATGACATTTTGATATCTTTCGTATATTCAACTTTACAACCCAAATGCTATAGAAGTTAGCACTAATTTTTGAGGTTATCTCCTAAAATCAATACCTTGATGTTACTAAAATTATGCTCTTTAGGAACTCCTCTATAAGCTGGAATTTTTAAAGGAATTGTAACCACGAAAGTAGAGCCTTTTTCAATTTCACTCTCGAGAGATATAGTTCCATGCATGGTTTCAACTATTTTCTTACTAATTCACAATCCCAGTCCAGTTCCTCCAAACTACTTCGAAATCTAGTTATTAGCTTGCTAGAAAGGCTGAAATAGTTTCTTTTGGTATTTTTAATTAATACCCAGTCCAGTATCTCTGACAGTTATAACTAATCTTCCTTCTTTTTCGTGTCCTATTTCATATAAAACTCTTTCAGACTTTTTTGGAATTCTACTTCTAGGAGTTTAGAAAAATTGAGGTGAAATTGATTCGTTTTAAGACTGCATTTTATTTTTGGATATAGGAGACTCAACGATTTAAATTTCTTAAGAAACATCTTTATTTTCGTTTATACTCTTGTCTTCATATCTCTCTATAAACTATGCATCCGTTTGAATTTTAATAGGAGAAATATCGAGTCCAGATTCTTTTTTCAATAAGTTCTAAGTTTTTCGTACTTATTCGTTTTTTAATACATTTGAAGACTTAATATTATTATCTGGAACTGAAAATAACTTTTGCTGATTAATTTGCCTCTATGAATGCCTTTTTAAAGGAACAAATGGTAGATATAACTATTTTCCCATATTTTAGATAAAATTTTGGTTTTTAGGAACGAAGTCATAAGTTGAAATTGAGGAGCTTGAATCTACAAGTGAACTGGTTATTTTGTTTTGAGCTGACATCTCTATTTACTAGTTAAATTAATCCTACGATCCTAGACTTTAAAAGTTTCTTTGGATGAAGTTGAAAAATTCAGGACTTGCAAATATCTAGTTAAACTAAGGTTCACCCATTGCATCTTAAATCGGATTACTGGATAAAGGAGATTGCTCACTTATGGTTTCCTCTTTTTTGTTACTATATTCATTTAGTTCGATTTCGAAACGATTCGCGTATATCTTTTCAAGCAAACAATTCTGACAATTATGGTCTTTTTCCTCAAAATAGGGAAGTCAGTCTACGTTCACACTCACTTTTCCCTTGCTAGTAAATTTTATTCCGTTTCCTACAAAATTCATTAGAACTGATATCATCCTCGCTTGATCTATTAGCAATATTTTAGGAACTCTCGGAGTAATTTTCATTGAAAAATACAGACCTTTTTTAGTTGCATTCTACTCATTTGTTTTCATAATCCTCAGAACTGATTTCCGTATTTCAATAGGTTCATTATTCAGCTCAAATTTCCCAGAATCTATCTTAAAGGCATCCAGCAAGTTGTTAACCATTAATTGAAGAATATATCCTTAATCTTAGGCGTTCCTTAGGTAGTAAACTTTGCAAGGAGGAATTTCTTTAATCTCTGACTGAATTAGATCTAAACTCCCCAGAACAGTGTTAAGTGGATTTCTTAGTTCATGAACCATAGCTGATATAAACTGCTCTCTTTACCGTAACTTCTCTTAGCAGCAGTTTCCTTAGTTACTATCTTAATTCCTTTCATTTGATTTCATGCCTAAAATTTAAGAAGTTTAGCAATAGCTCTATCATTAGTAATGGAGCAATGCAAAGCTAAAGACAACAAGCTGTATCTATAAAGTTTGGATATAGTCGAACGTTAGCTAGTAATTGTGAAATTTATCTGCCTTAGCTGTGAAAGTATTTAAATGCTGCTAAGTCCAAATTGTATTAGAGAAGTAAATCACTAAGCAGAGTATCTAAGCAAACCATTTATTTTGGGATCAATTAAAAAACGCATTAGGGTATAAATTTAACAAGCAAGAACTAAATAAGACGTATTAATCTGGATAACTCAGAGCTATAATTAAACAGATTATTCCAGCTAAAGAATATAACAGCACCCCTCTTAGCTAAAAACAATGCTGAATTTTAACCACCAATATAAGCATCACGAAAAGGAAGAAATATTTTAGAATCTATTCAAGTTTCTGCTCCGAAGAAGTATCTTATTAAGCAATAAGAATGATTTTAAGTAAAATGGTAAGAGAAATAATTCTTTGATAGTCTCCAGGGTTTTTAATCTGACTTTCCATTTAAAGTTAATTCTCTTTAAGCATTTTTTAATAATTCAATCTAAAGCTATTCACTGATATTTATAGAAGCAGCTTATTAAATTAAATGAGGTATATTTTATAATTTAACTACACTAAATTGTTATTTCCTTATACAAGCTAAAAAGAATCCAAAGTTGTCTTCCTTCCTTTTGAATCCTTTTCAGCCAGTCTTCTCATATACTGATTGAAAGCACTTATACTATAAAGATACAAGTAACTTATAGAAATGAAAATGGAATATCTCTATACATTTCAGTGCAGTTTGGTTTAAAGTTTCATTTAAATAAGCTAGAAAATAAATCAGTCAGTTCAGGTAAAAGTTTAGTTTTATACCTTAGATAGAATTATTATTTAAGTATAAAAGCTATTAAACCAAACTTTTTTCTGCTAGTAGCTTTCGATCTCCTTATTCTCATCCTAATCTACCTAAAATTGCTTTTATCTCTTCTTATTAATAAACTTTTTACAACTGAGAGAGGTAAAATTTAACTGATTTTGTAGAATGAATAAGCAAAAATAATAAGCTTGTATTATATTTTTAGGATAGATTAACTTCAAATATATATTAGTTAGCTCTCAGTCATAGTCATTACATAAAGAAGGATTATTAAGAACTGACATTCATTAGGTATACTTCTACATGATTAGTTAAGATGGAAATTATTCAATTAATAACTTTTTAAATTTCAGGTTATCTAAACTACTAATTTCAGGTATCTTTTGGTAATAAAATTTAGCTTCTAGTTTTAATTTTTATCCCAAGTAAAGAAGCTCTAAAATTAGCTCCCTATAATAATAATTCAATGCTTCTAAAGCTAGAAGAGAAATAAAGCTAGAACTTAAGTAGGAAAATTAGGATAAATTTTTAAAGTATTTGAGTTAAGTACTAAGGAAATAATAGACTATGCTTACATAATGAGTATCATTTTCACTTTTGTGAAGATATATTAATGAGATGGAAATTTAAGAGTACAAGGTAATTTTTTATGCTCTGTCTTATTTAATAAAAACAAGATTGAAATTAACCTTATAAAATTAAAATAAATCTCAGGTGTTTGAGACTTATAAATGACAGTATATGAGTAAAAAGAAATAAAACTTTAGAAAATGAGCTTTTAAGTATGATGTGATAAAGCAAGTAGTAATATATTATGAACCATTATTTGGAAGCTATTGAAGATTAACTGATACTAGCAAAGTAAAAAGACTTAGACATACTGATATTCAATCAGATATTAATAGTATGATAAACTAAATAAAGATAATAGCATGTAATTATCTCAATACTAGAACTTATTCATTAAAATTTAAAAATAGAGTTGATAAATTTTTGAATCACGAAGAAGTTGCTTGCTATGGGCTAATTCCTTAGGAGATCATATCATATATAGTTATCAGTTTTTTATCCCTCTATTTTAAATTTATTTATTCGTTGATTTATAAAAATAGACTCCTCATAAATTCTAAAATACGTTGTTGCAATTATATAGCATTTTAAATTGTGAATATATCCTATAGAGTTTATTTTATATTTCTTATAATGATTAACTTCATTAATTTTAAGTGGAAAATTTTCTTATTTTCATCCTATCTTTTCCTTATAAATTTTATTGCTTTTTGAGATTAGATTAGAAAACTTTATTTCATTAGCTAGACATAAAATTCCTGATTTTCAATTTGTTTATAATGAACTCTCACTTTATATCTATTTTTATTATATAAATATCAGTGAGATATAAGACTCCTTTTAGAATAAGTGTATTAATAGTTCCTTCAAAACTAAGATTTACTTTAAAAATTTTGTCTAGCATAAGTTATGGCTTAAAGTTATCCACTATTAATACTATCTTTAATATCTTTAAAGGAGATAGCAAGATATTTTGTCATTTATTTAAGATATTTTGTCATTTATTTAAGATAAAGTCTTGATATTCTACTTCAATTAGCTAATGACTTATACTTATACAATTTAAATATCTTTAGGAATATCTAATAAACCCTCCTTAATATCAACTAAGAATTTAATCTCTTACGCTTACTTAATTCATAAGAAGTGATACAGCTTAAAAGAACCTTACTATATAAGATCAATTGTGTTTTATTAGTTACTCATCTTTGTAAATAGCTGCTTGAAGCTATATAACTATTTTTATCCTATTATATTCACTCTTAATATGTTAAATATTCTAGTGAAACATCAGTTGAATGAGGATATTTTAGAGATAACAAATCAATTGGAATGTAGGAGCTCTAATATTTAGACCTTGAGTTTATTGATAATTTAGCTATGATTTAAGTATTTTGAATCATTCTTTAAATCCATAAATTTCAGTTGCAAATTCATAAACTTGACAAATGTAAAGTTGATGATACTCTTAATTAGAAACTTAGTGCTATATAATTTAGATGATTTTGTATCTTTAAGTTCGTATAAGATTGTTTTTACTTTAATCACTTTAGAAGAACTTAAAGATTTCATCTAAGCTTTATTTAGGTGGAAGCTTAAGAAACGTTTATATTCTTTTTCCACTTGATTTATTTTTCAGGTTGGTTGAGCTTAAAATTCCCTCTCTCTGATTTTATATAAGTCTATATAAAATGAACTTCCTTGCTTTATTTATATTGTTAATACTCAGAAAATGAATTATTTATATCCTATATCGAAAGCAGATTTTTATCGTATTAAGTAGCTTAATTATTTATATAATCGCTAAGTTGATAGCTCTTTATACTATAATATGTAGCTTTTATCTAAGCAACGTAGAACTTTATTTGAAATTTGATAAAATTTAAAGTGATCTAGCTTATTTACTTCTAGCCTCTAGTTTCTAGCTATATCTTAGCTTTTATAACTTCAGTGAATTATACTAAAATAAATCTTAAGACGAATCCTCAACTCATAATATTAAGTTACTTTAGCCCTTTATGAATGACTTGTATTTATTTGCTTTGATAATAAAAGTCAACCCTTGAATATTAATTAATGATTTCTAAACTTGATAGCTTTATTGCTAATCCTTCTATAAAGGTCAACACTTATACTAATATATTCTCATTCTTAATGCTTAGATTATAGCTTATTAATTTTCTTTATAGGTATATATTTTGATATCTAGTTGCTGTTTATTTAAGCTATAGATATTCATTTTTTAAATAAATTTAAGTCTCAAAGCTTGTTCAGCAAGAAATCTGTTATCCTTATAGATTTTTCTATCTCTACTATCTCATCTTAATGCTTCACTTTTCCTTTTCTTTGAATCATCTTACCATTTATATTCATTAGATGCCCTAGACATCCTTATTTACAAGCTAATCTTAGCTTGCCTTCTCAATAATATTAGATTATCCTTTATCCATAAGTTAGTAAAATTATATGCATATTAAGATGATAATCAAGCTTAATTTAGTCTTCAACTGATAAGACTAAAGCTTAGATAAATAATACCCTATAAAAATCAATTTAGGCTTTAAAAGAGATAAATAGATAAGCTTAGTTTCAGTAAGAAATGAGACTAAAAAATTATTTAAGTGAAATTGTCGTTTAGAAGCCCTTAAGGCTAAGAATCAAAAGATAGGAAAGTTATAGCCAAGAAATCCAAACTGGTAGCTACGTGAAGTCTACAAACTCTTGTAAGCATGTAACTTAGATTTTCAGGTTGGGTACTTAAATTTAGACAATAGCCCTAAGAAGTAATATAGTTAAAGACTTAATCAATTAAAATTAAATCATTTAATTAGTGTCATTTTAATTAAATAATAATGGAGAGATTTGTAATAAGAAAGTAGTGCTAAGATAAGTCAGTTACTTTCAGTTAAGTATAGAAAATTATTAATTTTTAAGAGACTTTGAAGGAAGTGGAGAGAGATACTGTGAGGAAGGTTAAGGAACAATCGACTAAAATGAAAATGTGTCCTATTGGTAATTAAGTATGTATGATTAATGATACTTGATCAAGTAGGATAATAAGTTATGCCTCGATTGAATAAATTTAGTGAAACTCTCAGCTTAGCAATACAACAAATTCGTGTGGATCTTCTTCAATTAGATCTCCAAGTCCAAATTCAACCTTCAATGTAACTTTCAAAAATTTCACTAATTTTTTACATTTAAAAAGAAAGATTATCAAAAAGGAAAAACCTGCTGAGAATCCCGGAAGCATAGAAAGTAGCACAAGACTCAATTTTCTGTCATATTTTCAAGAATCAAAGGATTTTGTAGCGTCAATTTTATTTCTTTTTATCTGCTAGATCTTCCTGATGAAATACTTAATAGATACTAGGAAGGATTGATTAGTATAGTTGCATCTAAACTTTATAAAAAGCCTAATTATCTTCGTTCATTTTAAAATATCTAAGTCTTCCATATATGAAAAAAACTTAATAAAGCAGTTAATTATTTTCTAAGTATCAAAACATTTTTACTCTAAAAAATTGAAGCAAACAGTCTAAAGAAATGACTGAAAAGTATAGATAATTATGAGGTCATTAAGGGATAAAAAGATAATTAATTTCAATAAAGAAAAATTAAAGGTTAGCTATTTTAAATGCTTAGCTTAGAAAGCAATACACTAATTAAAAAGTTAGCGGCTCTTAAATTCTAATTGCTAATTTATTTCTCTATTAGCTTATTCTCTATTTATTTTGAATTAAGATTTAAACATTTTAATATCTCCTTCTTTATTTAAACCCTGTTAACTTTAAGATTTTAATAGCTTTATATCCTAAGATAAATAGTAAATATAGCGCTATTTTGATGATGGGTTACTAGGTTTTTCATATATAGCTTAAGCTAAATGTAAGTTAAAGGTCTATTTTAAATCTCTTTCATTCCTTCAAAAAGCTCTAGACTATCTTCTCTAAATACTTTGTTCTTCCTTTACTTAAATAAATCCATTTCATTCATAATATCTTAACTTACTAATTATTCTATTCTATATACTCAAATTCTATAAAGGTAGTGTTATGAATATAAGCATTAAGCTAAGAGCTCATAGGTATATTAAAAAGAGTATAATATAATGAAGAATTATAAGTTTAAAGGATAAAGTAATAATTAGTTGGAATTAGCTTGAGTATTGGCAATTATAATAGTACAAAGAGTTAAAGGGATAAAGGTTATTTAATTTACAAGTTACTTTGCTTTAGATAAGATCATTGGATTATCTTTATGCAGCTAAATTTAGAAAGATTTTACCAGCTAAGAGTAAAGCTAAGATTATTTAAATAGAAATTATAAGAGCTAGAGAATAGCAAAAGGGAAAAGTAAAATAAGCATAGAATCTCTTAATTTAGTGTTCATTGCTTGATACTATTAAAGAAATGATCAAAGTATTTCAACCTTCTAATGCTACTTAGTAAGATTATCCGCTTTCTCAAGTTCTATAGGAGGATTTAATAATTGAATGCTAACTAGCATATAACTAGCATAATAGCTTGCATCTTAATTTCTACTATTAAAGCTTATTATTTTAAACTTATTAAAGTGAAACCTCTATAAGTACATTGATGATACAAACTAAAAATACTAGATACAATTAAATTAAATTCCTTAGTCTTAGATAATTTTATGAATAAGAGGTCCATTCAAATAAGTACAGGATCCACTAGCAAGCATTTAAATAATAGAAGCTTTTATAAATAAATAGAAGCAAAATTTAGCAATCTTAGTATACTCTATAGATATATTTAAAGCTGCTTAAAGCAAGCTAATTATTAAACTTCTATATGAAATGTAAACTTAGTTTTAAGAGAAAAAAGAGATTGAGCAAATATATTTAAGCATCTTTAGTATCTAAATTAAAACTTCAGACTTCCAATTCTTTATAAGCTAAAGCTAGCTAACAATTAACTTACTCATAAAATAGTTTTTATAAGTAGAAGATCCTAAAATAAAGTTAAATCGATAATATCAGTTTTAATAGAAGGATCTAATAAAGATAAGCATTAATAACTATTTTTCCTTTTTATTTTAAAAATGTAAAATAGAGAGAAATAAAATTTTAAGTATGTCCATAAGAAACATTTAAGCAAGTATAAAAATCAAGCTAGAAATATAAATCTTTCTATTGTAAATAGAATATTATCTTATTATGCTTTAACATAACAATTTTTAGTTCTCTAAATAAAAGTGCATGGGATGAGATTTGAACTCAAGCGGGATTTCTCCTACTAGAACTTGAGTTTATTACCTTAGACTTCTCGGCAGCATAAAAAATTAGTATCTAAGATGTTAAAGTTGCTGAAACAAGGTATATCATAATTTATTATTTGCTCATAAATAACTATTTTAAAAGAGACTCAAATATGAATAAATTAGGTAAAAAGCATTTTCAAATTTATATAATCAAATTTTTCATTTTTAGTTGATATAAGTTTTTATTATTATATCAGCATTTCAAGTCTTAATTGCAATCCTTTATTCTGCTTTTTGAAGGCAGTACATAGAAATTACTATTCATACTGAAGCATCAGTTAAATTCTTGAAATATTCTATTTGCCAAGCTAAATGTAATGAAAGTGCTTAATTAAAGCTAAACTCATTCTAAACGGGTATTTATTAAATCCAACGTAATCTAGACGTTATTTTATAATTTTCCTTTTATACTTCGAAACTTTATACTCTCTAGCTAGCAATCTTTAAGACATAAACTAGCTTACTAATTTGATCTTTTAAACACTATACAAAGGCTTATCTCTTAAACTATGCCAATTAAGTTACCTACTATTGAGTAGATAATCTATTAAAAATCAGCTTTTCCTAGATTTTACTTGGTAAATGTAAGAATGACAGTTTGAAGATTATTAACTTAAAAGGATTTAAGAAGAGAATTAGCTTGAATGATCTTTGAAATATAATCAGAATATGCTTAATTAACTTGATACCAAGTAAGTAGCTTAAGGAATGTGATATCTTTCTTTTGAGGATTTATAATAATCAATTCTTTAATAGTTTGTCAATAAACTAAATAGATTGAAAAGATATCTTGAAGTAGAAATTTGCTTAGTAAGAGATTATTTAAAGTTGATAAAGTAGACTTTAAGTTATTCACTTAAAGGTTAAAATTAGAGATAGAACTTTATTTGCATTGCTTTTACCTTTAGAAAATAAAAATATTATAAATTGTAAAAAAGGAATTAAGTATTGTTGTCTCATACGTAAAACTCCTAGTAGAATAGTACTATTTGTTTATATCCAGTGTTATAGCTTGTCGAAACGATATACTTAGGTGAACTCCATTCTAAAACTGGAACGGGAATGCAAATCTTCCAACAAAAGTATACACATATTCTTATGCATTTCATCCTAATTTTTAATTCCAAATGTCTTATATAAACTCCTGCTTTTCCACCCAAAGAATATTCAGCTCTGCATTGCCCATAAAACTAAGATTTTTAAATTGCCACTCCAAATTCAACAGGAAGACCCAGATGAGAATAAAGAGATACTCCGGCACCTGCTTCAACCAGAAGAAAATTAATTCCACCTAAAGCACTACACTCTATGTATCCATTAGGATTCAATCCAGTTAATAAGCCTTAACGAGTTACTTGAACTTTGAAATCAATACTGACTGAATAATATAAATTTATGTAAACAACAATACATCCTATTGGAGTTGGTACAACTACTAGAGGTGGTGTCTAAACATTTTTGGATGTTTTCCAAAGAGTTTATTAAACTGTCGCTATAGAGCTAATCAAAGAATCTATCAGTTTATCTTTATTCTGCCAAAAATTGAGAAGCTAATTCAATGTATTAGTCTAAAAATTATTGGTAAAGATTTCTATAATCTAATTCAAAGACATATCTTATAAGATTTAATTTGAGCTTTTACAGAGATCTTAAGTGAGGGTCTAAATAAAATTTATATTTTGATTCTTTATTTCAGTAAAATTAATTTTGTAGCTCTACTCCATTGTCTTTAAATCATCTATTGTCTAGTCAAACAGTTATTTTCAGTTATCAGCACTAATTACATCCTAAATTTATCCTACCTACTCACTTATTTTACTTGAAAATAGATCTTTAAACTACTTATAATAGCTTTTTATGCTATCAAAATATTGAGAAAATTCATTTATTGTCTATTAAAAAGAGCTGAAGTCAAACAAATTTTTCCCTATTTAGCCATTATTCTATTTCTTTTTATCTAGATTTTTTATATTCTATATCTAGTAATTTGCTTACTAAGCATTTTATGATGTGTAGCCTTCAAAAGTATTACTAACTCTAGTTATAAGACCCTTTAAGTTATTGAAAGCTTCACTCATTTTTTAGAATTACTAGAGTGTTTTTTTCTCAGCAGTTTAGAATGTTTACTATATATAATTTTAAGGAGATGTGATGTTATATTTCTATAGAAGCATATCCCAATCAATGTTTCCATTTATCAACTATTGTACTTACTCATATGTTTCATTATACTAATTACTTAATCGTTCCCTTTCTGTTTAGTAAGTTTAATTAGCTTGCCTTATTTAGTCTTCTGTATTTTGTTATTCTTGGCTTATCTAAACTTCTAAGGTTTTAATTTATTCTTGATATGCATTTTTTAGTTAAGGTAAAGTAGTATTAATCTTGAAGTTTAAATTGCTTAATTCATTCTTTAAATTTTAACTTTTTACTTATTAATCTCGGGTGTTTTAGGTGGCGTTTAGTTATTAAGTTTCAGTCAAGTAAATATCATTTTGAGTTTCATTAGCAGATGCTTAAAACTTTAGCTAAAGTTCCTTCGAATTCTGTATATCCTGCTAGACCTATAACTGTTAACCTTATAGAAGTGTTATATACTGATTAGTTTGAGTTATGCTTTAAGTTTAATACTGAGTGCTTTATGATTTGATTGAGTTTCTGTATTCTTCTATTTATTCATTTATGCGTATTAAGTTTTTATTTAACTAGTCTAGTGTAGACTATTTAGATGATTTGTCCTTTTCACTACTAGCTATTTCTTGTTTCAAGGTAGAAATAGTATTATTTATTTAATTTCTTTCATTGAAAAGAGGTACTAATTAGTTTATTAAATTATTTATTTCATCTAATTTTTGTTAATGCTCAATGAAGCTTTCACTTAAAGTATCTTGCTGCTATCTTATCAATTTCACTAAATCTTCTATATTCTTTTTGGTTTTTTCTTCTAGTTAAGATAATACTTTTAGAGCCTCCTCATAGTCAAGCTTTATCTTTTTCTACTTATTAATAAAGTTTTTACTTATTTCATTAGATTCTAGTAACTATCTTCTTTCTTAGCCTAGTCCTTCATTGCTAGTTAAAGTCTCTTATTTCAAAGGTAAAATTTATTAGTCTAATAAGTAGCTATAGTTGTTTGATAAGTACTAGACTTTCTAAATCTGATTTTGTAATTAGCTTTTATATTGATTATAGCTTTCATTTAAGACTTACTGAGTTTAATTCTTCTACTATTAAATTTGATTCTAAATTGCTAATTCTGTATTTTTAAGTTCATAACTTAAAGTATAGTTAAGCTATTAGATTTCATTATTAAGTTACTATTTAAGTACTTCATCAGTATTATTTATTTACTTTTTAGCTATTAAACTTTCTAGTTACTTATTCTTTTCTTCTAATTACTATAAAATTTATCTTCTTTAAATTTCTACTTACTCAAACATTTACTTTTATAAATCTTATATATTATTGGTAAAATTTTCTACTTTTTCTGCTAGTTTGCCTACTAATAAAGTTACTTCATCTTTTATAAAATCTTAAGATTACTAGATTTCAGATTTTATCTAATCTTCAATGCTTACTTAAATCATTTATTAGAGACCATTAACTGTTCTTTTTACATCTTATAGATATTCTTAAAGCTTAGTTTTTATTTCTTAGATTAACTTCTCTACTTTATCTAATTCAGCTAAACTAGATATCACTTATTCAATCTTTTCTTCCAATTCTTCTTTCTAAATTTACAGCCCAGCTATCATATCTTCTACCTCAGTCTAAATTTTGTCTTTAATGCTATTTATCTAATCTTAGTACTACTTAATAATCTTCTAAGCCTATTCTTTAAGATTATCAATTTCAAGTTACCATTCTACTAGAAGTTATTCCGTCCCAGCTTTTACTTCAGTTAGAGTATCTTCAAGGATTTATTTCACTTGGTCGAACTATAGCTTGTACTACTATGATTTATCTTTAATTTGGCGTTTATTTTCTTCATATGTTTGCTTAGCATTTTCGAAATAAGAAGTGATCTCTTAAATATTTTAGAGTACTGTGCTATTTACTGTCTTTACTTTATCATCTATGAAATCCTATATTTTCTATTTTATTCCATCTAGATTTTCTTGAACTTAGTCCTTAAAATTCACTATCTTTCAGATTAAATGTACCATATCCTACCCAAAATCTTTTCTACAAAATTCAATGAAAAACACACCTCCGAAATCTATACCTACGATGGCTCTCATATAATCATCCATTAAATATAATGTGTATTGCATATTCAAACTGAGACCAAAAATATCAGCAATCTTATGTCTCTTATTTAGAAGAGTAACTTCATCTAGTTCTCTTGTTTAATAGGTTTAAGTATAGTTTTATTCATCATCTTCAAAAAGTCCTACTTCTTCAGTTAATTACATTAGCATTATTAGTTCGCTTTTCGAATACTTTTAAGAGACTGAATATTCGTAGTTCGTTTCAATATCAAAAGACACTGTTATGTTATCTCCTCCTTCTTAACTTAAAGCTTAAAAAGACAAACTAGACGTTTCATTAGTGCTTTCCAAGTATCCAGTTTCTTTGTTCACAAACTTTGTTCTATTTGCCTATAAACTAAGGAAGTTCTCTTAAGTCTCTGATTCATTCTACAGATTTCTTACTCTTGAATAACTTGAGAAGGATTCATAGTAAACATTTTAAGTCTCAAGGGAGCTTTTGTCGTAATTTACACATCAATCTCTATTTTGTTGAGTTAAAGATTCATCACATTCAGAAGAGTTTTCAGCTTTTCCTTTTAGCCTAGCGTTTCGAGGCTAGGAGAAGCTTCCAGAAACTTAGCTTTGCTTAACCATATATCTCTTTACTGATTATCTTACTTCATTCTTAAACATTTGATCTGAGTTGTTACTACATCTAAAATTTATTATTTCAGTACTATTTATGTCTACTCTTACTTTTGCCCATGGAGGATAATCATCTGTTTCGTTTAATCCTGTAGTATTAGCATCGGTTGATGGCTAAGCAAGGAAAAGAATCTAGGTTTCGTTTTTTTCTAATACAACTAATTCAATGCTATATAGAGCTCCATTCTATGTGGTATTTGATTCTGTTCCATTTTAGAGGAACTGAGATTAGTCTTAGGCTTCAGTATAATTTTAGACTGTATCGTTTTCTAATCTTCTTCACTTTTACTACACGAAATTAGAAATTCTCATTGTAGACGTATAGGAAATAACATGTCCTGGATTTGGAATTTTGTACTTTTCTTCTTTATCAGGAATTAGGAAAATGCAAGTAAGAATCACGCCAGCTGAAAGAAGAATGACTAGAGCTATTACGATACTAATTATCCATTTCTTCTTTTTGGAGCATTTGACTTATTTTTAGGAAGTCTACTGCTTAATTTTGTTTTATTCTTGTTTATCATCTACTTATTGTTTACCTTAATTGTCGTTTGGAAAGACATAAACAATTTCATTTTTATCTTCAAGCGTAGGATTGACTTGCAATTACTCCATATTATAATTAAAAAGTTAGATTGAGAATTTATACTGCATAAATAGGCATTATTAGAATTTTTTATTGTCATATTTTATTAGATTTATTAAGATTATTCATATAATCATCTCTATAAGGAAATTTTTTACTTAAGGAATCTAATAAATGCTAATAGACAATTTATTTTGGTAAAAATTGCCTTTTTGGCTATCTTCCATTTAATTCCTTTATTTTCTTTCTATTTACAATACAATTTAGCATTTTATCATCAGCATACTTGCTCTTTTACTAAGTCACTATATTTGTATGCCTGCTTTCTAAATATTTGTAGTAAAGAGCTTTTAAATCTATAGCAAAGGATACTATTCAATTTCCCTTAAGATTGCTTATTTAAGAATTTTTTTCTCTTTTATAGGACAATTTTGAGAAAGCTCTTGTTCTATTACATGAGAGAATCTAAAAGGGAGACTATAGCAATAGTGATGGAATATTGGTGAGACATATTGAGATAAATTTCTTTGGAAGGATATAGACTTTAATAATAGAAGCTAGAAAAGTAGATTATAAATGGGTAGAAGTTAATAAGAAGCATTCTTATGAATATCTCTACTGTTTATAGTTACAAGGAAATAAGCATACTACGTAGAATACGCTCTATTAGTGGCTTAATCAATCAAATTAGGAGTTTTATTTATATTTTTATAGCTACAGTCTCTTACTATCCTTATTAAGAACTAAGCATTTAAATTTCTTATATATGCTTCGAAGTGATGAAGTTTAAGGTTTAAAGCTAGTAATTAGTTCTAAGAAGTTATCAGAAAGTATATTAATGTTCTAAAATTCAGACAGCTAAATATGTTGATTTATAAGGCTTCCTAAATTAGCTTACAAGCTTAAAATTCCTTTTATAGAACTTTCATATTTAAAATAATTTCCCTAATCAAAGACAATTCCCTTAATAGATATTTTCACTAATAAATTTAACTTATTCAATTGTTAAATGTATAGAGAAACAGCTTTTGTTTATTATTTTCGAAAATGCTTAAAATGAAATGAGATAAACAATTAATAAATGAAGCTAACTTTAAAAGCTATATTAAATAGAGCTTTTTAATCATCAATCTAAAGATAAACTAATAGTTAGGAAACTAATAATAGTATCTTTTTAATTTAGCTTTCTTAGTTCTTGCCTTTATTATCTTCTTATTTCTCTTCATTACTAGTTAAATAGTTCATTCTTTTTAGACGTAATATTAGCTTTGAAACTATTTGCTATTTCAATTAGTAATAAACTTCTTATTTAATAACAATTTCATTATTAAAATTTCTACCTTTAGCAAGATAAAAAATTATCTAGATTATTTATCTTTTGCTTAGATATATCAATAGTCCAACAAAATTAGGGTACTTTATGTATTTACCTTCCAACTTTATATTAATCTATCTTCTTAACTAAATTTCTTGCTTCTTTTTATCCTATTTCGTGTAGAAAGTTTTTAGGTTTAGAGTTCTAGAAATTTAGAGCTATTGATTACTTATAAAGATGGCTTAGCCTTTAAATGATTTATAAGGTTATTTTATTTAAATAGTAAATAATTTATTTCATCTAACTTATTTATTCTTCTAATAGAAACTTTAATATTAGCTTAATTAGATTTATTTTAATGCTGTGAACTCTTTCTTTCATTTATTTCTGTTATTTTCAAGCTCTTTTATCAATCTATAGTGAAGAAAGAAGACTTGGAAAGCCTTTCTTAGATACTTGAATGTAAAAAAGAATCTAGATTTATTATTCTGTATATATAAAGCTTAAGAAGATGCTTCTTTATTACTTTATGGACAAACTGCCTTACTTCTAATAATGGGAGATGGTATATAATTCAAATGCTTAAAGGTAAAATTCCTAGCATCCGATGATATAATAGTAAAGCATAAGAAAGAGTGTATCTTTAGGTAGATAATTTTACTCTTAAAATAATAGGAAATTTGCATTATAGAATGCTATTAGGAGTGTAATCTCTTTATATCACATTTATCTTCTACCGCTTTACTATATTATTACTACTATTTCTATCCTCTTTAAGATATATAATCATACATACTTCTTATTGCTCTTATTTTAATAGCTGGTATAAAATGCGAAAATCCTACACTAGCCTAGAAAAACAATAGAGCTTGGAAGTATTATAATAGGAGCTATTTCATATAAGCTAATTCTCTAATAGCTTAGTAATAAGCTAATTAAATCTATATTATTTAAAAACTACTAGGTTCTAATATTCTAATTATAGAGGATAGCATCTAGCTGATTAGTTAGCTAAAGATAAAGCAAATTCGTTTTAGTTTATTACATTTGTAAAATGAGTATCTCATGCTTTTTAGATCTATTCTCTAACAGCGATTTACTATGCCAACTCTATCAAATAGCTACTATATTACAAATTTATACCACCAAGTCTACTATAGCAAGTATTATTGATCTTAGTGCTGCTTTTTATTAGATTCGTACTCCTTCTTTAGTTCGAAAATTGCTCAGTTATTTAAAGATATAGAGCTAATTTGTAGAAGGAAAGGATAGCATCAATAAGAATAGGAGTTATAACCTTTAATCATTAATATATTATATTTCCATCTCCATTAAATAAGATTTAATTGAATACCCTTATCATTTATGGACTGTAGCACGATGGTATGGAGTATAATCTCTAAAGCACTTTTCTTATATATTCCCTTCTTTGATGAGATATCTTTTAGTTTATAATGCCAATTTTTAATCTTCAACTACATTGTAATAATTCCAAACTAACTTATCCATAAAATTAACTTTTTTAAGCATAATTTCTATAAATAGACTTGATATCATAATTTAAGCTTATTTTATGATATGACTCATACATTTAACATGATATACTTACTATTTTATCTCTTAATCTTCTTCCTTTTAAAATAGCTTAGAAGTAAACCTAAGTATATATTTTACTTACATTTAAAGGAATAATTTTGAAATAGTGACATCTTTTGTTTATTAGTCAATTTGAGAGTTATTGATAATGAGAAATTATTTAGTTTAAGAATTTAGGTAAAAAATAGTAGATTTAAGCAAAAGAATCTTCTAGTAATAGTTTGCTTCTCTAGAAACTGCTCTCGTTAGATTTAAAGACTTTTTGTATCTACTAATACAATTTTAAGAACTATTTATCTCTAAGACTTAGATATCTTACTTAGGTTTTCATAGATAGCTTATAGCTAAATTAGTTAAATTTAAATTAAAGTGTTAAAGAAGGATCGTCTACTTAAAAGCTTCCTACTTCCAGCTAAATTAGTTAATTTCTTTCTTTAAAAATGTTAAGAATCCTCTCTAAATACTTTACTCTTCCTTACTAAGTCTATCACATTTATTATTATCTAGTCTTTGTATTTACAGCCGCCTTTCACTACCTTTAATGAGGCTTGTTACATAGACTTTAACTGACTAACATTAGAGTATAAAAAGACTAAACGCTTTTCCGATTCTACCTTAAAACACGGAAATAAGTTAAGATTCATCCAGTATTAGATATAGGAAGACTCTTTAAAGGTACTTAGAACTAAAAATAATAGTACTTTTAGTAAGTAAAAATGAGGCTTTAGTTTTATAGAATTGGTAATGATAATTAAGTTATGTTTTAGAGCCTAAAATAATGGTTGAAGGCTTCACAAAGGGATTTTATACATCTTCCGCGAAGAAGAGAATATAAAAGCCATTTCTCATCAGTCTTCTAAAACCTAGCCCAAGCCATTTTCTACCTAATAAACTAAAATATAGCAAGAAGAATGGAAAAAGCCTAAGAAATGATACACACTGAAACGCTAACGTCGGAGGAGTAGCCAAGGAAGCAGCTGAAGTATGTTCTTCACCAGGAGGCCTCTGAATTCAATCCTTCTGGCTAGACGAGCACGGAGCAGCTCGTCAAAGTGGTTCTAAGTCTCTAGGAAGAGGTCAGGAAGCTTAGGAAGGAGAATAAGAAATTATAACAGCAGATCCTTATTAGAGTAGATAAATTCAGATAAGATGGAGATTGAGAAGAATCTTCAACAAGCGAAAATAATTGAACTGAAACTTAAAGATTTAGAAATTAATAATTAATAATAGTAATATGCTTAAATGTTAAAAAATTGTTTGCCAATCGCATGACTTGAAACCTGGTCGCAGTTATCACTATTTTTTTACGTGGTCGGGTTCCACGATCTTTTTTATTGAGAAGACAACTCTTATGAACTGATCTGTGCTAAAATTCTAAAATATATTTCTTTTATAGATTCCTTTATTTGTCACATAAAATCTTGATAAAATTCTTAATGTTTTTTATTCTTCAATTTTTTGTTTGGTTTAAAATCTTTTGCATCTTCAAAGAATATGTCATTATGATCTACAGTATCAGCTTTTTTTCTATTTTATTTTGAGTTCTTATATTCAAAATTTTTTCAATGTTTTTTATTCTTGTGTTCATTTAAGCTGCTTCTTTTCTATTTTCTTATTCAGTTATTTTTTCTTAGGATTGAGAGATCACTAATTTATTTTGATGATCTTCAATCTACACAATACAACTGATGATGGAGGCAGTTAAGATTAAGATAAAATTTATTATTTTGTGATTTATTAATTATTTACTAATATTGTCTTGAGTTAATCTATTTCAAGGTTGAGTTCTTCATAGTTAGTAAGAATTGCTAGAATTTAATTTGTCAGATTATAGATAATTTCATCTTGCTTTATTATAACTTTATTTAGTTTCTCAACTTATTCCTTTTCCATTCAAGAAGTTTCTGGGTCAACCATACGCTTTCCCTAGGAAGGAGATGAAGAGTTTGCTTATTCTAAGGCCTACTTTTTTACTTTTAAATTAGATTTGCTTTTCTTCTAGCTTCTTAATTTCAGCCTTGCTAAGATGCTGTTCGATGTTAAACTCCATTTTTTTATTAAAGATTTAGAATTATGCTAGTATCGTAAAATTAAAGACATCTTTGGAAGAATTTTAGTTAATTTAGAAAAATCAATGAGAGATCTTGGGGGAAACAAACATAAAATAAATAAGTAAAAGGAAAAACTAGATCTGGGACAATGAAAAGGATCAGTTTACAGATTGAAGAAGAATTCTGAACAAGAAGAGCTAGAAGAATTAAAAAAGCTTTATTAACTATTTTTCTAATAAGATGTATAAGATAAAAGCTATATAATGAGTATTTTGTATAAATTTAACTTAGCTAAAGTCTGCCATTATTAACGTCTCGTATCTTAAAAAAACATTTTTAGGCTTTAAAATAAAAATTAATTTATTTGGTTATTCAATAATTAAAAATCGTAGAAGGGTTGAAAGAGTTTGAAAACATCTTCTAAAAATAGGAGAGAAAACTGGAAAAACTTTTCTTTTATATGTGTCTTAGCTTTTATTATCACGATATTCTTGAGATAAATAACTAACTTTCATAAAAAATAAAAATTACGAAAATATTCTATAATAATCCCTTATATAAACTCCGCCAAAAAAAGAAAGCAAACATTAATATAACTCTGCAACCGAGAAAGAATCGGCTCAGGAAAGCAGAAAATAACAGCAGGAGGTATCGGAATAAAAAATTGGCAGCTAATAATTTTCTATGTAACTTAACAAAAAAAACAATCCTGGAATGACCTAGAAGCAAGCACCTATAATAGCTTACCAAATAAAAAAACAGTCATTAACTAATATTCTTGACAGGAACTACTCAATAATGACATCGAAATTTTAAAATTAATGAAAGTATACACAGCTTATTTTAACTCTAAATAATGTATAAAGCCAAGATAAAAAAACATAATTTTTGATTTGTAAGTGTTGATTCATATAAATAAAAAAGAAGCTTTTAAATGAGAATAAAGAAATCGAGACTAAGAAAAATATTAAAAATAGAAAAATTTTGTATTAATAGGTACAATAGAATCAATTAAAATATATAACTAAGTGATTTTTCTATTGGAAATCAAAAATATTTAAAAGGAATTTGATCAATTAGAGATATCATTTTTGCAATTTAAAAAGGCGCCTAATTAAAAGCAACTAAAAATTTTAAAAAGTTTACAGATTATATAATTTAGAAGTTACTAATATAATTCTAGCAAAGCATATCCAAACTATGGTTTCAGACAAAAATTCAATAAGAAGTAAATATTGGGCTCAAGTAATAAATCGCCTTTTTACATTAGACTTACTACCTTTAAATAAACTTAACAAATTTGAATTGAACTTAATCTATTCGAAAATAATAAAACACAAATAGCACTTCAACTAAATCTTCACTACTTAATCAAGTTTTTTTCCTATAAATATTTTTATTATGCTCTAAGAAGTAAAATTACAAACGAAGTTTATTTTCTATAAGGTACTAATTTATCTTTCTACAAATCTACAAAAAATATTATATGAAAAGTAAATTAATACCTCTTTATTATTTATTTTTTAAGAAGGTTAAAGACTCGTAATATTCATTTTGGAAACGGAAAAAATCAAAATAAAAAAATAAGAAGTTTGAAGTTAGTTCTAGAAGTTCTAAAATTTGAAAATTAAGTTTCTTATTTTCGAATCTAAAAGAATAATGCCAACCTACTTTTAATTTTTTTAACTAGAAAATAAAACTTATAATAACTAATTTCAAATAGGATACTTATTTAACACCTATAAATCCTAATATAGCTACTTTTGATTTAAAATATTCAGAGTTATACACATTTTTATATAATAGCTAAATTAATTATATTAATGTTGCTAAAACTATTAGCATATCAAATAAACAATCAATATCATATTTATATCTAATTTGTTCAAAAGTTATGTAACTTCTTTAGCTTCTAGTAAGCTAATGGATAGTTTAAATTTTAGATTATATTAAGAAATTCTAAAAATTTAAATAATATTACAGTTTACTATCTTAATCTATGTTTTATTACAGATGGATTAATCTTTTTTTAAAGGAAATAGTTAGGCAGCAATAGATGTGAATATTAAAAGGAGATAAAAAAGCTTTTCGTGGAGTCAGATTTTAATAATTTAAATAATGGAATTAAATTATAAAATTAAGTCTTTGATATAAGCTGAAGTGAAGATACAACTATGCATTTCAAATTAAAAAAGGAAATTAGTAGAAATCCAAAATGTAAGAGTTAAATTTGTAATTAAAACAAATAGAAGAGAGATTCAACCAATTTATCTTGTATACACTATCAATAGCTTAATAAATTAAAGCAAATGAAACAGTTGTTTACTGAGAAAGAGTAAAAGTTAGTTTATACCAAAAAGAAGAGAAATATATTAAAATTTTGATACTATAAGAGGAAAAAATATCTGGTAAAGCAATGTCAACAGTCTAACAAAACTTAAGAATAAGGGAAAAAATTTAGAGTAAATTGAGTTGAGTATACTGCGCGAACGAAGATAAAATTTGTAAAAGAAAATTTTATCAATTTTCATGCTTGATTTGATTCTATTCCTAACTCCAATTACTCCTTTTTTTAATACTCAATATTATTAATTTTCTTCCATATTCTTCTTTAAGTAATGTAAAAAGTCTGCATAGAGTTTCAAAATGTCAAGGATTTAAATTATTATATCTCAAAAATTAAAAAATGTAGTTTTTTTATTGCAACTATATATACTTAAAAGCAACTTATATGCAATAGGGATAAAAATTTTTCTTTTGATGTAAAAATACTCCTAAATATATGATTTGCTCTTTTAATCAATTGATAAATTATCTTAGCATAAATTTAAGTTTTATTATTTTTAATGTTCTTTTGAAATTATAAATTCGGATTTTGTAGCCTTGATCTTTAAGTGATCTTATTCAGAAATCGTCCTTGGTTCATTAAGTGAATCCTATAAATATTTTGTAGATTTGGAAAGAAGAAACAAGTCATCTCTCCATCCTTTGCAAGTGAAACTAAAATTTAAGCTTTTACACTTGAATCTCTATTAAGCACTTTTACTTTCTAAATATCTAATTACAATATCATAGTACGACAATGCTGAAACTGGTTCATGCGAACTTCTAATAATTACTTCTTGTTGTTTTATAATATTCTGATGTTCATTCCATGTATAATAAGTGAAGAATTTAGGTTTTTTAAATGCCTCTGATGCTAATATAAGTCCAAGTGGTAGTTTGACTTTTTTAATTTAATAAATAAAAATTTTCTTTCTTTTGAATCAAATATTTTTTCAGCATCTATAATATTTCGATCAATTTGCTCTTTCCTTTAATATATTTCCAATAGTTTTCAACTATCCATTATATCATCCAAATTTATTATATAGCTGATTTATGCTTCATAAATCCCATTTATGAAGAGTAAATCAAATTTCTTTAATAAATCAGATTTTATATTCTTTTTGTTAAAGCTTTATCATATAATTTTAGAATATATTAATAAGAGAAATAATTCTTCAGTTTTACGAATCATCTCCATTTCCTTTTTTAAATATTGGAATTATCAACTATGTCTTTAATTCTTAATGAATACTTCCAAATCTTAAGATTTTATTCAGAAAAGAGCGAAGAATTACTAATAGATATTTGCCACCTTATTCCAGAATTTCTTCTTTTTATACTGTCTGGATTAGTTACTTTCCCATTCGGAATTTCTTTCATAATTTATTATATTTCTTGTATGATAAAAAGATAAAATCTTTATAAAATGAGAGTGTATTTCTTAAATGCTATCGTATATTTTATTTAATAATATTTATCTATTACTGAGTTAGATTATAATACTTGCTAAAACACAATTCCCTATGAATCAATTAATTTATTTTTATTTCTTAATTAAAGTTCATAAGTTTTCTTTTCTAAGGATTTAGGATATTTTAGCCTGTGAAAATATTTCCTTAGTATCTCCATTAAGAAGTAGAAATTTCTTTTTTTGCTTTATTCTTTTTAATCTTCCATAAGTTATGCTTGAAATTATTCCAAAGTCATTTCACTGTCTCATGAAGATTAATTACATTTAGTTTATTCTTCCTTAATATGAGCTTCCTTATATACGACATTAGCTCTTTTATTCTCATATTTTTCCTAGCTAATAGTTGCTTAGATACTATAGATCTAATTGATTGATTACTTGGTTATTAGATAATTAGCTTAAATGAAATAGCTTAGCTTCTAGTTAATAAAATACTTTTATCTCCAGTTAATTATTTAACTATTTTCCTAGTTTATAGTAGGAATTTTCAAATCAGGTTAGCATTATTTAAACAGATATTTTAAAGCCTGTAGAAGAGCTAGAAATAAGAAGTATGTATAATTACTTATCTTAGAGGATAAAGATAGTAGCAATAATCTAATTAAAGCTTTAGAAGTTAAATGTAATAAGAAGAGATTACGCTAAAAGTGGAATCTATACTCTTCTCGTTATATGATAGGCATTATATTTTTTATTTGCTTCTAAAATCGTTTCAATTTGATATAGGAAGGATATATTTCAACAGATAGTCATATAGCTTAGATTATAATTAGATAAGGTTATATATAAGACCTTCACTTAAGAGGAGTTAACTACGGTAATGTTAAATATATGAAGGTTGTAGGAAGTTTAAGAATGTAAAGAGTATTTTGAGCTCAGAAAATAGATTTTTCATCTAAAAAATTGATAAAGTTCTTGAATTTAATTAAGAAAGATATTTATATTGCTTAGTATATTTAGTATACTTATTAATTTACCTATAGATAACTAATAGCAATCATCAAAATGAACAGCTGACAAAGTATTAAGAAGCTTCAAATTTCTAATTACTATCCACTTCCAAACTTAATTCTATTTTAGAAAATTTAAAACCTTATAAAATTACAAGGCGCAGAATTGAGGAAAATTAATTCGTTTAGCTAACTGAAGTTAAGTTCTTATATGAATAATTGCAATTCTTATGTCTTAATAAGCTTAGAAAGGTAAATATGAGGAATATAATTTCTTGGATTAATTCATCATCAAAAAGTTCCAGGAAATTCAAATTTGCCTTCCTTTTTAGAAGCCTCATAAATCACATAATTTATTACTAATCAATTTAGTTTTAAGACTTAATCTCTTAATTTCAGCTCTTCATTCAAAATTCTATTTTTAGTATTTTTACTTCTTTATATACTCTCTTTAAATGTAACTAAATCAAATAGAAAGTTTCTAGAACAATAAATAGGCAATAAAGATTAAAGAAAGACGAATGGAGTGTCTTCGCATAAAACAAGATAAACATGTAGAGACCAGTCAAAATATCCTGGTTCAAGATATGCTTTAATATATCTTATACCAATCTTGTCTTAATTGAAGTTAAATACCTTTAAATACTACCAGGTAGATTAAAGAGTTTAATATAAAATAAAAGGAAAATATATACAGTATAAGTAACTTTTTACTTTAAACTCTAATTATGTTAAAGCTTATGAAGAGTTTTAAACGTATTCGTATATAATAATTAAGAGCCTAAATAATAAGCTTATTAATATGGAATCTTAACCTTTACTTATAGATGAAAGACATTTTCTTTACTTTTATCTATTCTCTAATTTCATCTTATAAGTTGACTGTTTCTGTAATTTAATAGGCTTGGTAAATTAAATTTTGTGATTAAACAATAGAGAATATTTTAGGTGATTTAAGAAATAGCTTTTCATTGGAAAAAAGGAGACTAACTACCCTTTTTAATCTGCTTTACATAAACTTTAAGAACAGACATCTCTTAAGCTTTCATCTCAATATTTATTAAGCAAACATAGATGAAATTTATTTACCAGTCATATACTTAAAGCAGATACTTTAAAAACCTATTGGCTAGAACTAATTGCATTCTATTTATATTTTTTATGATAAATTAAGATTTTTTGATTATATTTAACTTGAGAAAATTACCGGCAAAAAAGAAAAAATGCTTGCTCCTTAATTAATATTCTACATCATTATAAGCTTTATAGTTTCTACAGTTACGATTTTAGGGGTTATTCCAATAATACTTATTAGACGACCTAGCGAAAAATGAAAAGAAATGTGGTCTATCTTTGCAGCTGGCATTATGATATCAGTTTCACTTAGAATTACTCTTGAAGCTCATATTCAAAATGTTTAGTTAACAGTAGTCGGCTTCTTTTCAGGCCTTATTTTTGTGATTATTAGCTAAAAAATTCTTTCTGTTGAAAGTGATTTTAAGTTTACTGACTTTAGGGGAATTTAGGCTTAATAACTTGCGTTTTTCATATGTGTGATGTCACTTGATGCATTATCAGAAGGAATTGCATCGGGTGTAGCATTGGCAGCAGGAGGTCCTTTAACTTGGGAAATTACATCAATGCTAGCTTTTCATAATATTCCAGAAGGAATGGTAATTGCGATGCCTATGGTATCAAACAATGTATCTATCAAAAGAGTTTGCCTTATGACATGACTATCAAAGCTTCCACAATTTATAGCCTCAATATTAGCCTTTTTGCTTGTAAGTTGGAACCGTTCGCTACTATCTTTCGGGTTAGCTTTTGCAGCAGGAGATATGATAACAGTAGGTATTTAGATGATCAGTCAATCAATAAGATGCGATATAAATGAGAAAATATTGATAGCAGGTATTAGTGGGCTATTTTTTTATACTATGCATGAATTTGTTGGTTCAAATTACGATCTAGATCAAAACTCTCTGTAGTACTGATATACTCTAATAAAAGACTTCATTATTTTAATTTAATCCTTCTAATATAAGTGAAGCCTTTAAAAAAATATACTAAGCTAATTTCCCAAAAATGATCCAAAATTTTTCTAGTTAAAGTAATAAAATTCTATAAAGATACTAATAAGCATCATGCAACATAATGGATAGATTACCTTCTTTCTATTCTTAATTAGTCTCTTATCATGATCTAATAATTAGTGTGATATGATCATATTAGAACAAGCAACTAAATTATAGAGGTAAAGGCGGTACTTGTATTTGTATATTCTAGTATGCTTAATTAAAATAAACATATGCCTTAAAGTACTTATTCAGCCATCTATCTTACTTCACATAAAGGTTTTTATTAAATCCTTTAATCTTATTTCAACTTTTAAAAATAAAAGTCACTAAAGGACTTAATAACCTCATTAATAACTTCTAGCATGAAACGATCCTTCGTTGTTCTGCTACTAAGAGTCTATGTATTTAGATCTAAGTGTATGTTTTAGTGATATTGTATATTTTAACTAATGTGAGATAAAATGGGTGAATAACTGATAATCGCATGATTATTAAAGGCACTAGATTTACTTAAAATGATATGAAGCAGAGAGTAGAAGAAAGGAGTAATAGAGTTATAAGGTTATACTTAATGTAAAAAATGAGAATAAAAGTTAAGGGTTCAGTACTCTTTCATTCCTTTGTAGCCTTCTTGTGATGACTCTGCTTCATTAAATTCTTGTACTAGAGCACAGCAGTTGCAGAATAAATGAGTGCAACAGTCTCCTATACAATTTCCTTCTATACCTACAATATTTCTTATTGTTTATCTATTAAATGTATGAGCAATTAGCGGAAAAAAGCAGGCTAAGCATGCTCTAATTTTTCCAGAAGAGTCATCAGTCAAAATTTTGAAGTTATTGTATGTAACATAGCATGAGGCACAAGGATAGCAAAAAATTAAGCTCAAAGAAATTTTAGGGTGGTTGAAGCATCCACATAGATCCTATTTCCAAGTTTACGACATTTTTATAATTTGAAAGGTAGCAATTTCATTAAATGCTAGAAATAGAAATCAAATTAAGAAAATAAATTTCTTCGTCTACTTTATTATGAAAAAAGTAAGATGGACTCACTTATAAATTAAAATAAAAAACATTATGAAATTAAATTTTATTTAATGACTTATATACCTTTATAGCATTATTAGAATCAACTGTTAAAAAGTACTTAAGTTGAAGCGTAAAACGGGAGCTAACTCTTTTATATCAATCGTAAATATTAAGAAGTATATATAGCTGACTTTTATTTGAATCAAATCCAGATAGAGTAGATATGATATTATCTGCTTATATATTTTTTAATAGAGCTGAGATTATAAATATAGATAGACTTTAGAATTTTCAGTTAGTATATAGAAATACTTTTTAATAAAGCCTTAAGCTAAGTTAAAAGCACAGTTTAATAATAAACCTATTAATTCCTTAATAGCTCTATCTACCCCATTATTAATAATGACTACATTCTCAAACTTTCTTTTTATAAAATTCTTTTTTTTTTAATTTAATGCTATTTATTTAATTATAGCAGGTAGATAATTTTTAAATTAATCCTTTGTCCTTTAATAAATAATAAGCAAAGGGATTTTAAGCTCTTTTTAATTTAGTTAGATATTATGTTATTTTGGTTCTTTTTATCTTTAATTCCTATTTCAAAGTTTTGATTTGTTTATACTTACCAAAGCCAAAATCCATTTATAAAATTGAGCAAAGCTTGTTTAGTCCTGATTCAGATTTCTACCTCCTGCTGCATGGGAATGAAAAATGGCTATTAGCGTTACGTCTGCTTCATTTTTTTGTTCATTCATTCTATTTCTAAAATAATCTAGAATTTAAGGCTTTAGATACACATTAAAAGGAAAGATAATTTAATAGTTTTAACACTAACCCAAAGTCACGGCAAATTTATTAAACTTCATCTAATTAATTTCCTTACAAATAGCTCCATTTTAGAGTATTTCTTTACTTAATCATAAATCTTTAGTGATATATATTAAGCAGCACCTTTCTATCTAGCCTGCTAAAATTTTCTATCATATGCATTTATCTTACTTTAATAAGCATGTAACACATCATGCTTCTCAACACTTTTGATTGTTTACCATTTCAAATATTTTTTAATTAGATAACTTAAAGAATATAAATCAGGAGTCATCTATATAAACTCAAATCTGAGGTTTATGGATATGTTATAAACATAATCCTTTTTAAAATGCTAATATAAGCAACAGTTTCTTGACAGAAAAGAATGCCTCCTACTACTAATGTATTAGATACAGAGCATAAGTAACTTTGCTGGATAAATTCCTTTAGCTATTATAACCAAGAGCTAAGAATCCCTATAGGCTTAGAGGGATAAGCTAGTATTGATATTAGAGGAGCATTGGAACTAAAGCAATGAAATAGGTATTTAAGTAGTTTTTTATGTATTGAGTTAGTTTCTTGTTCCCTATTAAGAACTTACTTAGTTGCTTTGGTAAAATCTAAAATCTTTATAGCATCATTTGAGCTTCTAAAGTTAAGACTATGCATTTCTAAATTGTTATATCTTAGTTATAGAGTATAAGCTGTAATTAGAGATGAAGAAGGCATAAGTTTGAAAGATGAGAAATCAAAATGCTTTGAAAAGAGTTGGATCAACCAAAATTGCTAAATTTACCTTTAGAGCAATCGAAAATCCAGAGATTTTCTAGAATCTACTGAGTTAAATGAGAAGACTACTAAGAACCGCCTAAATCAGCATTAAAATGAAGATTGAGTGTCAGATAAATTAACTATTGAGACCACGAGCTTGAATAAATTGTATTCAACAAAATTTAGATGTCAAACTAAATCAACATACCTAGCAGTGAGCCAGCTAGACCTAAGAAATCTGACAATATCCTTTATAGTAAATTCTGTTTATTCTATATATTCCAGTTTAAGGGAAGATTTTAAAAGTTAGAACCCTTGATGTGAAAATAGCAAAAATACTAAGAAAATATAAATTAATCTTGAAAGACAATCGATATCTAGCTAAATTCTCAGTGTAAGATACCTACAGCAAGATATACCTAAAAAAATGCTAAGGATCTGAGCTTGATTCATGGAAAAGAATCAAAAATACTTCATGAACTTATTAGTTTCTTAAACCTATAAATATATAATCTATTTACTTTAAAATGGCTATAAGTAATTTATCCTAGTGCTAAGCATCTCTTTTATAAAGCACAATTATATTTTCTAAATCATCTTAATAATCATTACTTAATAGTTCATGCTGCTAATCTCAATAAACATTAAAGCTGAGGAGACTAGAGTAAATAGTTGGTTATAAGGGCTAATATAAAAGATTTAAATAGAGTTAATTATTAAGATTTTTTTAGTTTCATTTTATAAGCTAAAACACTATATCCAAATATCTTTCTGGCTAAATATATATATAAGACTAGAAAGCAAGAAGAGTCAAAAGTAAGCTGTAGATAATCTCTGCTCCTAGATATTTGTTGGTTACTAGGATTTTAAGACAGCTAGATAGAACACCTATTGATATAAATTAAGGCGTTCCTTGATAAATCCCATTTCAGTTAAGCATCTCTAGAAAATATTAAGGTCAAATTTACTAAAGTCTATGGCATGTAAGGATGAGTTGGAGATTTTAGACGGATTCTGAAAAAGAAAGACCATGGGAAATAAAGAAAGAAAAAGAGTTTAAGTTCTCCTATACTACAATATAACCGCAGTAAGCAACTATCTAGTATATAATCAAAGCTTCTATAGAATGATTCTACTTAAGGAATTTTCGTTAGAGTATATTCATTTGTATGACTCTAACATTAGCACTTTAAATGATTAAATTTATTCAGTAAGTAAAGTCTTCAAAATCTTGCAACCTAAGAGAAACTTAAAAACGGCAGGTTTAGAAACTTCACTTTAACTACATAGCAGACTTCGGTTACTAGGTGCATTAATAAAGTATAAAAGACAAAGAGGAAGGTAAATCCATTTTTCAATGCATTAGTTTTATTAACACTTTAAAATTAGTTTAAAGTTAAAATGTCAAACAACCAAAAGTAGCAAGAAGCTTTCTAGGAGATTGCAACATATGCTGCATTTTTTGGAGTTGAAAAGGCAGCATAACACTTTAACCAAGATAAGAACTTCATTGAAAGTGTCGTATGCAAAGTAAATCACTCTGAACTAAAGTATATGAAGGTTCTAAAGAATTTGATATTTGAGATGTCAACGGTTGCTAAAATGTAGACATGAGAGATTTCTGACAAGATATAAATTCCTTTATATATTGTTACTTAGATACTCTAAAAAACTACTGACTAACCTTAAAAAGAAGAACCTGCTAGTTAGAAAAGAAAACGTGATAAGAGTAGAGGCGAAAGAGTTGATAGGAGGTCAAGAGGAAGTAAAAAGTAAAAAACGGATCAAATTCAAATTAGTAGGAGAAAGAATAATAAAAATAAGGAAGATTAAAATTAAAAACCTTAAGCTAATTAGGTTGAAGAAGTTAAACCTAAATAGCCTGAGGAAAAAAAAGAAGAAATATAGTAAGAAAGTGAATAAAAGTTGAATAACTAGAAGGTAACTGAATAGATTCTAGCTGACTAGATAGAAAGTCCGCCTAAAAAAGAGTAATAAGCAACTGAAAAAAATGATAATAACCATTTGTAATAGAAAAATTTAAACAACGCAGCAGTTGTTTAAACTTAAGCTTAAGAAAACGAACATAAAGTAAAAGCAACTAAATAAGACAAAGAAACAAATGAGGCAAATTTATAAAACTAAACTTATGAGCTGAACGACAAGTAAAGCGAATAAAAAACTGAGTAAATATATTAAAACACCAAAATCTATTAATGTCATGAATGTAGAGAATTTTGGGAAGATTAATAAAGCTATGGCGAACATATGAACTTGCATTACTAGAATGCTAGGAGTGAAAATTAAACAGTCTAATAGGAAAATTATTAAAAAAAGGATCAAATGAATTCATTTATTTCTGTAGGTTAATTGCCGTAAGCTTAGAGTAGTGAAGCTACCAAATTAGAATGTCAGCCATGCAACTTAACGTTTGAGCAATAGATATAGTGAAATAATCATTTTTATGAAATCCATAATCAGAATTAGAAAAATGGTTAAGTTAAACCCTAGCATTAATAGAGTATCTAAGAAAATACAGAGCAAAAAACCAAATTTAAGTGCAAAATATGCGAAAAAGAATTTGCTCAAATGGTTAATGTTTATCGACATATGAAGAACAAACATCCAGAGTAGAGTAAAAAGTAGGAGGAAAATATGGGAAAAAAAGAGTCAAAGCAAAGTAGAAAATCCATAATATCTGAGAATTTGGAAAAAGAATTCAGTGATTAAAAGGATGGTAAGTCATCAAAGAGGAGAGGGAGACCTAAAAAATCCAAAAAAGAAGACGACAGTGAAGAGTTACTTGATTTCAAAGACCATAGCAAAAAAGAAATTAGTAAGAAGCCATCAAATAGTAAGGAAAAATAAATGCAAATAGAATAATTTGAAAAGATGGAAACGAGATCGAAACAAAGCGCTGAAATTCAAAAGGAAATTAACTTTAGTTAAAACTAAAGTGAATTTGGAAACTCAAAGTTGATTAATCATGGAAAGCCAACATAATTATAATTATAAGAGCTTGAATCTAAGGAACTAAACTTGAACCTCTATGGAGTAAGAAAGCAGGAAAATTACTCGAATTAATTATATCAAGAAGAGCAGAAGATTTTTCAAGTTGAATAATAAGCTTTATAAGGCTATCAATCATCATTCTACAGATGTGCTAACTGTAGCGTTATATTTTAAACACAATAAGATTTCCTTTAACATGAAAATTTATGCAAAAATCAACAGAAATAGACAAAAGACTAGCATTAAATAGTCTAGTAGTAGCAAAACTAGATAGATTTTGAAGAAACTGGAAGTTATAGTTGCAATCTTTGCTCTAAAACTAATTTATCGTAAAGTGGACTTAAGAAGCATATAACAAGAATGCATAAATTAGAAAAAATGCCCTAAGAGAAACATAGAAGAAGGAGAAACCCAACGAATGCAAATAAAAATTAGCATTAAGTATAAGTTGAAACGACAAATATAGAAAATTCGCTTATTTTTACGAACCAGGAAAAGAAGCAAAACTTTTAAAATTAATAGATATCTTAGTCTGAAAATTTTGAGACATAAAATGAATAAACTTAAAGGCAGCCAATCGTTACTCTAAGTACATCCAGTGAATCGTAATCTGAAAATGAAGATAACAACGAAAACGAAGAGGGAACTGATGGAGTAAATTCTCTAAGTGACGAAAAAAAGAATTTCAGCGAAAGCGATTTAGAAAATATCACTTAAAGGAAGAGAGTAAATGACAACATTATAAAGTGCATAGGATGCTCAATTGTGTTTGAACATTAGAACCTACTAGAAGCTCATATCCGTAATAGTCATAATGAAATTTGGTTGAAAAATGATTGACTTCGATACTTATTTTTGTTATTAATATAATTAAAATTGCTTCTAGAATCTACTAAATTAAATTATCACCAAACCTACAAACTTTAAAATTGGATACTAATACGATTGCTAACCATTCCTCTTTCTTCTGTTTTCTCCCAAATTTTTTTGCTTTTTATTTGTTTATTTTTTTATAAATTTGACTCGCTGCTAAATAATAAATTGATTAGCTAGGATATTTCTCTAGATCGTTTTTTAAATCAAGGATATTTAGTTTAAATCATATTGAAACTAATTCGAATTTCATATTCTTTTTTCTTCCCTTGATAGAAAAACGGTATCTAAAATGGCATTTGGGATTTTTTTTATAAAGAGGTCGAAAATATTTTTTAGGAATACTTCTTCATTTCACTTTTAATGGAACATCTTTAAATTTTTGCAGATGCTTTGTAGCAATTTAAGAAAATTATCCATCAGTGTCTAGCACTTGTGATAGAAATTCCAAGAGATGTATATTATTCCTTCACCTCCTTAATTATAAGTAGCTCTCAACATCTTTTATCTCATACTTCCAATCCTTAATTTAAACTTCATCAAATGAATCTCAAGCAATTTGATGTCCTCTTGACTTGCATAAAAAAGAGTACAGAAAGTTTTCTAATTCTTTATTAAAAGTGCTCTGTAAAAGTTTACCTCCATCACTTCTATCTTATTCTTTAGTACAAGCATTTTAAGAACAATATATAACTAGTCTAGCTATATACTTTAAAAGTTCAAAATAGCTTTAAGCAATAGGAGTAGTATCAGTATAAGTCTAGGAATATAGCACTAGCTAAGCTTAGAAACTAATTATAGGTAGATTTAAAAGCGAGAATTCGCTAGTTGAGAATCTTTTATTGGAGGCTAATTTTTCGTTTGAATATGATGATTATTTTTGAAGGAATGAATAGCGAAATCATGTGTTGACATGGCATACTTGATATTAAAGTTGGATGATATTAAACGAATTTTTAAAGTTGAAGATATAAAATATATATAGTTGCAGAAAACCTGGAATGCTTAAAACATTCTGATAGTAAAATAAAAAAGTGGAGTTAAAGGAAGATATCTTGCTTGTAGAAACATAAATAGGCTGTTGCTATAATCAATGCTGCTATCAAAGATATTGAATTTTTAAAGTTAATATAAAGTCTAAAATATTTAGACCAGAAACTTTTGGAATCTAAAAGAAAAACTTTAAAAAAAAAGAAAGAAGGAGATGCTTCTTGCATGTTGGTAGCTAAAATAAGCAAGTATGCAATTAAAAGTTTATCTGTTCCGTTTACTAAAATCAGTTCTAGAAGAAGTTTCTAAAGGATATTTAGCTTAATAAACCATTTTAACTTTATAAATTATAATAGTAGTTAGCTAAAAAGTCAAAGCTTCTTAATATTTAAATGAGTAGGCTTGAATTATATTAATAACTCCATTTGTTATTTTAATAGGACAACTCTAAAATTTAAATCCTCCAACTTTATGAATCATTTTTAAGTGATAAATCTACACCTAATCACTATAATATACTACGAAAAAAATAATGAGAAATAAATTTTTCTATACATGGCTAGCTGCTCCAATCACTTGTCTTTAATTAACTCTGCTTAATTTCCCACAGTATTGCCGCATTCTGATAGCTAAATTTAAGCAATGCACTTATCCAGATAGATTTAATATTCTTAGAATCCTCAGAAATACTAATTAGCTGTCTTCCTTTTGAACTATAATTCTTCATATAAAACCTTTCAACAAATATAGTTAAATTGCCTGCCAAGATATTCAAATTTACCGGATTAAATACTACCTATCAGGTGTAGAATAAACTTAGCTAGGTCTTTAATTAAATCATTTACTTATAAATTAAAAATACCAAAGCTGAGTTTGCTAGAAATAAGATCTACTTAAAGAAGATTACTAATACTTAATATATTAGGCTTTTGATTTCTTCTAATTAGAAGGCTGTTGAATTGATTACTTCTTGACTTAAAGAATTGCTGAATGCATTATCAACTAGAATTAATACTAAAATTTTAAAGATGCATTAAGTCATGCAGTTCATCTTGATTCCGTTCCTTAGTCTCATACTCTTAATTCACTTCAACATGGATAGTTTATTCTAGGTCTTTTGCTGCGAATTTTAATTCGATCATTCCCAATTTCTATCAGCTTGCTACAGCTATTCGCTCCTTTAAAATTAAAGCAGTACATTTCTTGAGCTAGCTCTCAGTCTCTTTCTAAATAGCAGCAACTTAAAACTCTTTACTTGACTAGAAAAATTTGCTTGCATCTCTCTTTCCCATGAGAATATATTTATAATTCACCAATCCCTTTCTAACTTATTTTACTCAGTAACATCAAAATATGAAATGAAAGCTTAATAAAAAACATATGAAAAAATAGGCAAAATCAGCCTAATAAGATTGAAAAAGCTCAGAGGAAGTAAATCCTCATTAGCCATCTTATATGCATTGAAATATAGAAATTGAACGAGAATAAATAAAGAATGCTTATATAATAAAATAGTCAGTATATGGGAAATATATTATGATATAAAACTAATAGAAAACGCTTTAAATTCAGATTGAATTATATTTTAATAAATCATTTTAATATAAATGGAGAGTCTGCCTTAATGCTAGGAATGTGGAAAATGTTTTGAGCTAGAAAACCGTAAGCCTATTAAGCTATCGTGCAAACACAATGTCTGCTATTTATGTTGCATTTATTAAATTTCCAATAAGAAAGAGCTTTGATGTAATAAATGTGTAAATAGTTCCAAAATTCAGGAAAACTAGTTGATTTAAATGATAAATCAAGAAATAATCTTCGTACTTATGAATAAATAGAAAAATGAGGAGGCTTAAAAAGAAGATAGAATTTAGTAAATTTACTAGAATCTAGGAAAATGCTAGCACTTGAGCTTGTTTGTATAAGAATTACTTCTAAAATCAGTTAAGAAATTAGAACAGATAGATTAAAAGGATAAGGAGATAAAAAAGGGTTGGTCTAAGAATAATAACAAGCTGACGTAGAATTTAGTTCAGTAACGGAAATAAAATTTTAAATAGAGATATAGTGAGATTAATAATTATAAGAAAAAGTTATAGTCTTTTTAAAACAGTTTTGAAACGTTCTTGGAAGTTTGTAAGTACTAAAATAATCTAAAAACTAAAAGTATCGAGGAACTTTAAAATTACGAAAAGGCTATTAAAATAGTTTGTGATAAATAAGAGTAAGAGATATTCTAAAAAGCTTTGGAAAGTGCAGAGATCTTTATTTGCAATTAGTTGTTGCTTGAAGATCAGCCCAATTTAAATTTAGGTAACTAGTAAAATGAAAAAAGGCTTGAATAAGTAATCATAACACTAAAATAGGAGAAATAAATAATGTAAGCAGAAACCTGAACACTAAAATAGGAGCAATAAAGAATGTAAGCAGAAATCTTAACACTAAAATAGGAGAAATAAATAATGTAAGCATAAATAGAGGAGCAAAATATCTAGATCTAGATTTAAAACAAAAGCTTATAAAGCCAAGAACATTTAAAACGAGAAAACTAAGAATTATTTGAAAGGGCTAATTATTTTTAAGAGAAAAATAAAGAACAAGAAGATATTTCAAAGACATTATAAAGCTTTTTATTGGATAGCCAAAAGAAATTGGATAATAATTAGGAATAAATAGAAAATAGTAAATTGAAATAAACTATTAGTTAACTGACTAAGATTAATGAGGAGTTAAAAAAAAATAATGAAGAGAATAACAGAAAATCTTCAGAATAATAAGATAAAATAATATAACTTAGCAGATAGATTTAATCGATTTAAAGTGAGCCAAAATAACCTCTAATCTAAATTTAGCCTCAAATTTAGTAAGCCATAGTTTAAAAACCTCAACAAGCACCTGGAAATAATGAATATTAGAATTGTATGCTTTTAAGCAAACAATATAGTTAAAACTAAGATGTATAGAATTAAAATCCACTCAATAATACTTACTCTGATATATAGAATCAATGTGAAAAAACAATGTCGGGGCAATAAAATAGATAAGAACCAAGTTTAAATTAGGTAGGTTAACCTTATATCAATAATGAAAGTTACTAAAACACTTTTTTAAAGAAAAACAACAGCCAATGCATTTAAAATCCTTAAAATTAATTTTATATTCAATAATAGAAACAAAATCCTTCATAACAAGTAATGTGAGATTAGAATTATAAATAATTTAATTAATTACAAAACATATCTAATTTCTCACAAAATTAGAATATATAGTAGTAAGGACCTGTTTGTTAATGTTTAGATACATAAGCAAACAAGCATTAATGTCAAAACTGCTAATTTATAAAATGTTATAATTGTATGAAGGAATGAATTCTTAGTTAAACAAATGGATATATAGTTTGCAACGAAAATGAAAAAGGCTTTAAAATATATTGTCTAAGATGCAACAACATTGAAATAAGCTCCTTTGTAATTTAATAAATATTTGGATAAGAAAAGTATAAACAAGCATTAAGGTCTGCATAGTAGAGAAAATTTAATAAGTGAACACAACAATATTGACATATAAAACTTATTATATTTTTAACTTAAAAATTAATAAAAACTATTTTTTATGCTTTATGATACTTTAATCATTATTGATTCATATGCTAAGTCTAAATTTAAAAATTAAAAGCCTATAAAGGTTATTAGTATTAAGATTCATATAAATGGTTAATTTAATTTCACTCATAACTCTTTAGCATTGATATCTTTACTCCTTTACTGAGTCATTTTGCATTATAACTTATTTCTTAGCCCTTTAATTTATATTAATATTGCTAAGTCAATAAAGTCAATGAAGTTGCTTGGAATTTTTTGTTTTATAAGCTTAGTAAATGTATTCTTTTACTTAATCTAGCATCAAATTTTTTTGACTAAGTTTCTCATTTATTATTATCTAAACTGACAATAAAACTTATTAACATTTATTCCTTTACGATACTTCACCATTAGACCAAGTAAATGATAACACTTAGTTTGTTTAGACTCTTGAGAAATTAATATTAAATATGCTTAATATCTAAATTTATTTCCTCTGTTAAAACTAATTAAGGCTAAAACTGTTGATCTGCTTTATGGTACCTTTAAAAAACTTGAATGATATCCTAGCATTATAAATATGAGCTTTGCTAGGAACATTTAATTTAAATACCTTTATTATTATACAACTAAGCAGTTAAAACCTTTTCTATAATTCTCTGAATTATAACTTAAAATTAATGCCTTAGTTAGCTTCTTTCTTCTTTAAAGGTTTTATTATAAATTATTTATAATAAAGCATTGAACTAAGTTAAAGTCTAGCTCTTAATGACCATTTTATTTGATTATTTGAATTATTAGTTATTGCTTAAAGGAAACCATCGCTTAATTTCACTTTTTTATTCTTTCTCAATAGTTAAAATCTTCATATCAATCTACTGAGGTTTTTATATAGTTGGAAGCTTCTTTTCTTTATTACCCTTATAATTCTAAATGAATATTCAAGCTTTTTTAGGATTATTTTAATTTTTTTCTAACCATTTTATGGTTTGAAATACTGAGTTTTAAGCAAATTAATTTTCTTTACTTGGTATATATAACTTAAGAAATAAAGGTGGCTTTGCTATTCAACATAACTAGCTTATTTAACCTTTTAATGCCTAAATGCCTTTATTCAATTTTTTTCTAAGTGCTTATTTTATATTCTTAGTCTACATAGACAAAACAAACGTCTCTATGCTTTTAAAAAAATCAATAAAAGAACGATAATTACTTATGCACTTTCCTTCAATTTCATAGATGCATCTCTAAATCTTATGCTTTGCTTTAGTTTTATCATAATTTTGCTCATTTGCTCTCTCTAATTTTCGAATTATCTAGATTAGAAACACTATTATCTGCTCTTCTACTTAGATTTAATCTAAATTACCTGGTCTTAATCTCACTTCACAAATCCTTTCGTTTCTTTAATTTTTCACTCTGATATCAGTTAATAACTCTAATTTCTTACATTCTATTAATTACCATAATATGTACTGAATTCTCTCTTACCTATAAGTACATAAATTACTAATCTCCAAAAACTTAGATAGGTTAAGAAGAATTACTCTTATTACTGTCAGATACCCCATCAATTGCTATCAAATCAAAATTAGGAAAAAGGAAAAGGTATTTTATCTAAATCGAGCTAATTAGCAAGTAGCTATAAAGCTAAATAACTAACTTTGATAAAGACAATTTAGCATCTAAAAGCTTGCAGTTACAAAACTATAATAAAGGAATAGTTAAGAAGTCTAGCATTACTTAGATAATTATTAATTATAGATTAAGTAATATTTTTCTAAGTATAGCTACCCTTATTTTAGTTTTGATGTAATTAATATTAAAAAAGAGATTGGATAAAGTGGAAAAAAATAGAAAGAAGTCCTAAATTTTATTAACTCCAAACAACGCTTATTTACTATAAACTGATTAAGTACTAAAATAAATACTTAATCGTTATTTTTTAAGGTAATAAAGTTATTAAACTTCAAGCTATCAATCTTTATCACTCCATTGTAATTTGGTAAATTAGGAAAATTGGCTTTCAATGTATTTTTAATAAATGGTATACTTTTAATTGTAAAGATAACTACTTTATTCAATCTTTTCACTAGTTGTTTGCTTATATCTTATTTCTTTTTATTTACAGTATTGAAGTTTGACCTACCAAAGTCCAGAGTTCTTTATATATAAATAACCTGTTCATTTTGGCTTGGTTGCAAGCTTTTGGAGTTCAATATTTCTCTTGAAAAGTTTCAAAAAACATAAATCTCTTATTCAAAATCCAATTATGCCCATATCTCTATGATTCTTATGTCGATAAAAGCTATTTTTCTAATGAACTTTCTAAAGAAGCAAGCTAAATTTGGTATTAAATTGAGCTCTTATTAAATTAACTTAGTTGTAGCATACTTTAATATACTCGATTAATATATGAAATACAACCTCAAGATAATTATAATAACCTATATTTAATTTTAAATATAAATTGAATAAAGAAAAGTTAAATCCTCAAAAGACCAAGCAATTTCTCTTTTGTGATAGATTAAAGTCTAATATCTTCTCCCACTTTCCACTTTGTTAATCGTACTTGAACAAATTGCTTTCATAGTCAAACTAAAATGTTTTAAAATTGTCCAATATTGGTTAAGTATAGTCGGCACTATAATTCTTTGATGGATATTTTTCTACTTATTAAATGACAGATTTTAAATCATATACCTAAGTTTCAAGATTATCTATATTTCTATAAATAAGAAAGTTTTTTATTAAGGATAGAAAATAGCAGAGTTTCTACCTTTTTGATTCAATAATTGCAATTAAAGCTTCCAGGTATTTTATACACAGTCATATACTTAAATGATATCTATACTTTTGTTTATGTAATTAAACCCACCAAAGACATATACCTATGAATCGAAAATATCACATCCAAAAATTCCTACTGGATTTGGTATTTCTTTTATATCGCTGAACTTTTGAGAGCTCATACAGTATTTTTCACATCCAGGTACATTTTATAATTACTGGTTCTTTGTTTCTGTACCGGATAAGATATAAACAGTATCACTCCTATCATACCTAGTCCTATGAAAATATCTTTCATTTAGCATTTATAGCTCTAAAATTCTATTATCAGTACATAAGGAAAATCTAGTTTTGTTTTAATTAAATCCACCAGAAATAAGAAGTATATCCGGCTTCATTTAATCAACTTAATTATAACTATTTTATATAGGTTAGGTATCTAGATTAGTTTCTTGGATCTCATTTAAGCATTAAATGTATGCTATTATTTATTGAGAATCACATCTAATTGTTTTTATAAATTCATATTATGTATGTTCAATGCTTAGCTCCTCCTTCTCATTTGTAGCTTCTTGATATAAAATATTACTGATATTCTTTTCAAGTCTGAATTAGGTCGAACTAGCTATTTGTTGTTGAATTTACTCATTCTACAGCTTTTAATAGTTCAAATTAGCTTAAAACATTTATAAATTAGATTCTTATGAATTAAGGTTATGCATCAGCTCAAGAAATTAAAATATGCTATTTGAGTTTTCTTTATCATGAAGAGACTATTCAAGTTACTAGAGTATCTCATCAATCTTTGCTAGTTAGGTATCAAAAGTATTATTTACTTCTTACTCTTATTCCTAAAGCTGTTGTAGCTTTTCTTATTTGTTTTCACTAATAAACTTAATAAGTTACTACGAGTCATTTTCTATCTCTTATTTATAATTATTAACTTCGTCTTAAAAGTTTTGCTTATACCCTTAAAGTTAAGTTCTTTACCTCTGTAAACAATCCTAAATTTTTTTTCTTTACTTTACAGCTTTTGGAACCTGTTTTTACTTCAAGTCTTCCAAAATATCAAATATTACTTTTACATTATGGCTTTTATGAACTTTGGATGATGTGCATATATTACAAATAATTTTTTAATCCTCATAGCAGAAGAAAAAGCATTACTCACCTTAATGAATTTGACAGTAATTATTTTATGCTTATATGCCTTCATTTTATATCTCAGGAAGAAAATCAATTTCAATTTCAATAGGATTTTCATAAGTAATTTAACTACACAATGAACAATTAACGCTAGATTAATCATTATAGCACTTCAAAGCACAATCTTAGCATATCAGATGCTAGCATTTTAGTTTCTTAGGTACGTTATTACCTTTATTATAACTCTTTAAGCACTTAATACATTGAACATTTCACTGCATTTTTCTTTCTATTATTATTCTAAACAGCGTTTTGCTTATAAAAGCAGAATTATATAATAAAACATTTATAGTATAAAATACATCTAACTTGCCTAGAAGATACTCTAAGTTTGCTTTGCTTAAAATTAAAGGCTATAGCATTCCAACAAAGGTTATTTAACTTATTTATCTAGGGTGCTACTTTTCTTCCTTCTGCTATAAAATACTGCTTCTTTGAAATTAGGGTAGAGATATAGAATTATACAGAATATTTGTTCTTTAGTTAAAAGGGTATAAAAGTATTATATATAAGCAGTTTGCTTATTCAGTGTCTAGATTTAATTTATTTATAACAGAATAAATATTAGAGCTTAGCATTATAACTATTGCTTCCTACAATATGTCATCTAACATGTTTCAGATTTATTCCTCTCAAGTTAATTTATATCACTCCTTCAGTGTTAGATACTTTACTTTATAGGTTTTTTAGTAGAATATAGTTGGTATAATTAGTTCCTTACTTTAAAATGATCTTAGGTAGCATCATTTTTAAGTGCTAAAAACAAATCTTAAATTCATTTCTAATGGAAATTAAGATTGCTTTCTCTCATTTTCGTACCCCTAATAGCTGTTATATTCATTCTAATAATATAAGAGTACATTTTATCCACTGTTCTATCAGTTACTTTTAAAGCTATTCCTTGCTATTTTAGTTGCCTTTACGATATCCTTGTATATTCAAATCTCTTATGTATCATAATTAAGCTTTCCCCTATTCTTTAACTAAATTGAAGACTCTAAAGTTTTAGGTATGAAGTTAACTATTTTTGTTAAATGACTAGTTTATACTGGAACTGAGGAGTTTGAAAGTTAGAATATAGCTTAAATTTAAAGGGAAAGGGAGATAAAATATTAAGTTCTAAGAATAAGAGGCGAAAGATTAGAGATATATTGGTGTATTTAGGTTAAATCTAAGACATAATCTCTACTAATCCATACAACTAAATTATAAATTAAAGCACAAGCACTAAATAAGCAAATACTAATCCCAAATAAAGCATTCTACTTTAATAAAGTTAGATATGAACGATTAAGCTTCTTAATTAAAGACAGTTAAGCACTTACTATAATATAGTAGTATGAAGTTTATAAATGAGAAGTAAATAAGTAAATTTTATTACTAAGCTTAGTAGAAATATGACTGTATTCTGATTTTTAAAGGATGAACTCTAATGACAAGCAAGTTTGCTTCTCAGTTATTTTAATAAAAGGTAAGGGATTAATAGTATATAATCTATTAATAAGGCTAAATATTATTTAAGTGCTTAAAGCCTTTAGTGATTAAAGGTATATGAAACTAATAATAGACATAAAACTTTAAAGAACCATGCTAAAATGAGTACTGCTTATTGAAGTATATTGGATGTTTGGCTCTTTCTTCAATCATTAATCTGGATCAAACTAACTAAGTGAAGCTAAAAAATAGAATTGAACTATATAATAAATATTCAATTACTTGCTTAACGATAAAAGGGATGCCTTATTATAAGCTAACTAAAGTAAATAAACAGTATATCCTTCAATTTCCTTTGCATGATAAATAACCATTAAAGATAACTATTACTCTACTCTATTATGCTTTATATAAAAAGCTTGCTATTAAAACAAATTAAATAAGCATATATTAGCTTGATAAGCTACCTAAACTTAAGACTCTTTTAATACATTAAACATCTAATTTATATTCAGATTTAATACCAAATTAACTCTTCGAATAGACTTAAATCCACCTTTATACAGATAGATAATAAACTTCTTTTAGTTAATAGCCTAATTAACCTCAAGTGGCAATTTTGTTTGCTTAAGCTACTTTTATTATACTTTTTACTTATAAGTCCTTTTATCTTAACTCTTGATATCTAATTTTTATTAATTTAGCTTGTTTAATCATTTTATGTCTTATTAGTACTTTATAAAGTGTTTAGTCACTTTCAATTTATCCAACAAAATACCTAAACTCTTGCCATGTCAACATCCATTGTGTAGCTGATGCTTATAGAGCGATTTTTAGCAAAATAATTAAGTTATCTGTCCTTAGTGTTAGAGTATCTCGCAAGTAAATCCTAAAGATTTATAGGAGGACTAAAGTATAATATAATGAATAAAGGAAGAGACAAAGAAGTAGGAAGTAATAGTTTAAAAGCTTAAGAGATGGAAGTCATAAAAGGAAAAAATAGATAGCATTAAAAAGGAATATATTTAGGAAAGAATAGCTATCTGAACAGATGCTTTCTAACTTCTGGATAAAATCTAATTTTCTAGCACTTTTGACTAAACTCACTAACGCTATATGAACCTTTTCAAAAGTGTAAAGGCATATGATAGAGATAGCTAAGAAAAGTTTATTAGTTTAGATAATTAATAAGAAGATTTGATTGATAAGTGGTTGGTAGAAGATTTCAGTGAATAAAAACTTGAACTGCAGAAGTTAAAAGAGTTTAAAAAAACTATTTTAGATGGACTTGGTTAAATGCTTGGAATTTTTTAAAGCTAGGAATGATTTAAAGTAAAACTGAGCTTTTAGAGAGAGAGAAAAGAGGAAAATTAGCCTGATAATTCTGCTTAGGAAGCAGAAGACCAAAAATAGTTGCTTTCTCAAGTTAACTAAATGAGATTTGAGTAAGCTGAGAAGATAAAACCTAAAATAGACTAGAAAAAGCCTACAATATTTGTATTGCCAAACGAAGATCCTAGATAATAAGCCTCTTAAATAAACCTTGAAGAGAATTGCAGAAATTTGAGTTTATAAATTGAAAAGCTTAATCATTAAAATGAAGAACTAAACAACAAACTTGTTTTAGTAGAATGCTAATGCCAAAAGCACCTTTAATAAATAAATGGTTTAACATAATAAAATAATTTAGAAATTCAAAATAAGCAAAATTAGTTAGCTTCAGCAGAGGAAATGATCAAAAGCCTAAATTAGCGTCTATAAAGCTATTAAGAATAATTAAATAAATATGAGAGTCAGCAAGCAACAATGTAATCAGAACTAAAATCTAAAGAATAAAGACATATCTTATAGTTATAAATAAACTAGTAGAAAAGCTAAGCTTAAGAGACTAATATTTATAATTGAAGTATTTAACCTAGTGAGCAAATAAAAAAAATAAATGAGCTAAACTTAATAATTCAGAATTAAGCGCAATAAATTAGGGAATAAGAATCTAAGTATCAGCAAAAAATAAGTTATTTAAATGATTTTATAGCTAAAAAATTTAGTTAACTAGACTTATCTAAATCTAAATAATCAGTTTAAAAATAGATGTTTAGTTAATAGTAATTAGGAATTACTAAAATGGCTACTTAAAAAGTGGAAATTTTATAGTAGTAGAGATTTATTAATATTCAGAGCTAATAAGTAACCAATTTTCCTTATTATAGCTAATAGAAGTCTTTAAGTGTAAAATACACTCTTGAAGATTTAATGAGACTATTAGATAAATATAGAATAAATTAATTTCCTTAAGCTCATATAAGAATATGGTAATATAAAGATCTTATTCCTAATAATAAAGTGTTAAACTAACTCTAAGTAATAGGTAGAGGAGAATAAGCTATTGTCTATAAAATAGAAATAGAAAACATTGAGTATGCTTTAAAAGTTATGATTCAAAAGAAAGGAACTGATGATATTTAACTATTAACAGACTTTTACTAGGAATGCTAATCACTTCTAAGTGTTAATGATAGAAGAGTGCTTAGACTTATAGGAGTAGTAGTAGAAGAGAATGAATATGAAGAATTAGTTTTATGTCTCATTACTAACTTGTAGGAGAAAGGAAACTTATACAATCTCGTCTAGAGGAAAGCACTCTTTTAAGAAGTAAAAAATAATCAATAAAGATTTTAAAAGAAATTAACGCTTTTATAATAGATAGCAGAAGGAGTGAATATCATTCATAATGCTAATTTAATACACAGAGATTTAAAATCTAAAAATGTACTTCTAAATGATAATGACAGTCCTTAAATAGCTAACTTAGGACTAGCAAGAAAAGATGATATTTACTACTCATAAACAGCAAGAGGAACAGCATACTGAATGGCTCCAGAATAATTTCAGTTTTAGTTTTATAAATAAAGCGATATTTGATCATTAGCTTGTATTGGTATAGAAATATTCAATGAATCTCTTCCATGACCCTAAAATTGCACACCTGGATAAATAAGAAATTTGATAGTAAATTAGAGATAAATCCCATAATTTTCAGATGAAATAAGATAAAATGATATGCTAGAAGACTTGTTAAGGAACTGCTTAAGTTACAATTATAAAGAAAGACCCAATATTCTAGAATTTCTATAGTCTATAGATAAAATAAAAGAAAACTACAAGGAATTAAAGTAAAATTTACATAGGAACCAATAAAACTTTAATACAGACATCTAATAGATGCTAAGACTGTAAGAATAGAGTCAAAAGATCTATCTTAACCACTAAAACATGGGTATTGATAGAGATATTCAATCATTCTAAACTATGCCTTTCAATAAAGTTTAAAATGAACATTTTTAAACATAGTAAGTAAGTAATAAACAGTACAACCCCCATAATATTTAAAAATAAACAAAAGATTAAATTTAAGAGATTCAGCAAGATTGATTTGAATGTGAAATTTGTTAGTCAATCATAGATATAAAGGAACAAGTGATAATTTTAAACTGTAAGTGTAAAGCTTGTAAAAGATGTTTAATGCTATGAATTGATCTCTTTAGTAGTTAAAATAAGGATTGAGAGAACAAGCTAAAATTTCCTTATGAATGTTAAAAACAATTAGAACGATGCGAAGAAACTAAATAATTCTGAAACTAATTCTTATTAGAAAACTTTTTAGATTAAAATCAGGTGTAATAGTTAAAACGGTAAAGAAGACTATAAAAGGAATTGATTGTATCCCAATAATTTGAGAATAATATTTCATTAGAAAATTGAAATTAAGATTTATGGTATAAATGGGAAACCGAGTTTTGTAATAATTGTAAAAAGAAAAAGTCAGCATGTGAAAGAACCTCACTATGTAAAAAAGCCAATAAGATAGTTTGATAATGTGATAATAAAAACCATATACTTTTCAATTTTATAAATAGGATTATTTTCTAAGAAAATCGGTATTTATCACTTAAAATTAAGTTAAGATCTATATAAATCAATTTATTTAAACTATAAAGTTGCTTTAATATGTTTCTTCTTATTCAAATATAAAGCTTTTTTTACTTATTTGCTAATTAAAAAGATTTTTTATAGTCAAGTTCTGAAGCTAGCTGCTGGAGCTTAGATTAGACACTTTTGATTTAAAAAGTTCCTAGCTAATTAAGTTATAAAAGATAAATGCCTTTTATAAGTCTTTTTCTTACCTAAATCATATTGTTAAGTGCTTTTTAATATATACCATCTTAAGGTAAATCAGCATCTCTTCTTTATTGCATTTAAACTATTTTTATCTAATCTTTTTCCTTATTCATGTTTTGTAACTACAAATAGGTGGCACAATTTAGCAATTCTTATACAATCAATGAATATAACATTCTGTGAGAATTCTACTAGAAGCAGACTAAGATTTATTGGAAAAAGTAAGAAAATAAATCTTTAGTCAACTATAAAACCTAAAAAACGATATGTTTCTTGTCTATTTCTAGTAAGATATTTCTGTATAAAGGTATCTTACTTAAGGGCAGCTAATAAGCAAGTTAAAGATATAAAGCTAAATATCTAGCTTTGATAACTAAAACCCAGTACTTCATTGATCTATCTTGGAGATACTAAAATAAGAATTGTATGGCAGTAATTGAAGTTTCTTTATCATTTGATACTCATTTACAAGAATAAAGACATTTAATATCTAAAAGCTTGTATTTACAAAATTATAATAGAGGAATAGCGAAGAAGGCTAGTATTACTTGGATAATTATTAATTACAGATAAAGTATTATATTTCTAAGTATAGCAACCCTTATTTTAGTTTTGATGTAGTTAATATTAAAAAAGAAATTAGATAAAGTGGAAAAAACAACACAGATAAGATAAATCTACATATCCATTTTCTGCTATAAAATACTACCTCTTTGAAATTAGGGTAGAAATATAAAGTTATACAGAATAGTTATTCCCTAGCTAAAAGGTATAAAAGTAGTATATAAAATAAGTTTGTCTATGGTTTATCTAGATTTAATTTATTTATAACAGAAAATATATTATAATTTAGCATTTATAGCTATTGCTTCCTATAATATGATATCTATCATATTTCAGATTTATTCCTCTCAAATTAACTTATATCACTAATTCAATGTTTGATACTTTGTTTTATAAGTTTTGAGTAATTCTTACTTTAAAATAATCATTAGGTTGCATAAATTTTAAGAGCTAAAAGCAAATATTTACTCATTTTTAATGGAAGTTAAGATTACTTTCTCTCATTTTCATAGTCCTAATAGCGGTTATATACATTCTAATATAAGATTATATATTATCCACTGTTCTATCAGTTACTTTTAAAGCTATTCCTTGCTATTTTAGTTTCACTTACGATATCCTTTTATTATTGAAATATCTTATGTATCATAATTAATCTATATCTTTATCTTTAACTAAATTGAATACTCTAAAGTTTTAGGTATGAAGTTAGTTATTTTAATTAAAGACAGTTAAGCACTTACTATAATATAGTAGTATGAAGTTTATAAATGAGAATTCAAATTTTAAATGTCAGTATCTTCGTATTAATCTTTACATTTCTTAATATTTTTGCTTTAAATCAGTTACCTCTTGATATTTATATTTTCAAAGTTGCTCTTAGTTTTATAAACATTTAGTAATACATTTCATAATTTTATCGATTTTGTTTTATAATAGAAACAAATTTTATTTTTATTCTAGTTTAAGGTATATTTAAGCCAAGATTTTTCGCATCTTGAATTGACTATATTTTTCCTCTTAAGGAATAACTTTGTCTAGTTGAAATTCTTTTTATTGGAACTTAAATTTTCAGTTTAATGGTTCTAATTTGCTCCTGATACTTAAAATATAGATATTTAATGTATTAATATATCTAAAGAAGATTCAGATAAATAATTCCAAGAATTTCTTTTTATAATTCTAAATAAAGGGTATAAATGTTTTCTACAACACAGACCTTAATCTTTCATAATCTATTTATACATTAATAATGAATAGAGAATTGCCTTTCCTTTATTATTTGCATAATAAAATTCTATTTTGCTACTACCACCAGTTAAAGGATAAATCCATACTTTTATTCTTTACTTATATCATAGAATAATTGTCTGCTTACTCTTTTTATCCTTCTATGGTTCGTCGTGTAAATTAATTTTTCTTTTATATATAAAACGCCAGTGGTTTTAGGTCTGTCATAGACAATTTCCTAGGATTACATATAAATCTATTACAGTAGAATCTATCTTGATATATTGGGAATATGAGTTGCTAAAATAAAGACTCGAGAACTAGTTTAAATCACAGTAAAACGTAGAAAAAATGGAAGGCTTCAAAAAGGATTTCTGTACCACCTCTTCGAAGAAGGAGAGGAAACCAGAAACAAATCTCGGGCAATCTTCTTACACTTAACCTTAACCCTTTCCTTAATAATCTTTACAACCTGGAATATAATAAAGCTATCAAGAACGGAAATAGATTCAGAAAAGCACTCATATGATTAATCCAATGTTGGAGAAGAAGCCTAGAAAACAGGCGAAGTCTGTTTTGCGCAGGAGCTCTCAGAATTTAACTATTCTGATCTGATAAGCATGGTACAAATTATTAAAGTTGTAATAAACCTCCAGGAAGAGGTCAAAAAGCTAAGAAAGAACAAATGAGAAGCTAATGCAACTTTTTAACCTAGCAGAAGGAATACAGTCAAGACTCAAGTCTTAGGAAAGAGAGCTAAGAGCCTTTTGAAACATATCATATATCTAAGCTAATCCTAAAATTATCTTCAGAAACAGACTTAACTAGATACCAGACTTGGAAAAATAGAAGAGAAATTGTAAACATTTAAGAAAGAGCAAAGCAAAAGTGGAGCTTTATAAATGGGAATCGAAGCCTAAAAAGAGTAAATCCATCAAGGAAAATAATCAAAAATCAAAAAGAAATGTTTCTGCTGTGGAAGCGTATGACATCTTTATTGGAAGTGTTGGAAATTTTAATAGAAATAAAGAAACTATTGGATAAAAGAGTAACAAAAGAAGAAAAAAGAAGAAGCCAGAATGAAAAAATTGTATTGTAACCCGGATGGTTTAATATACAAAATCAAGATGGAGCCAAGGCAAGTAAAAGGAGAGAAAACCTTGAGAAATACGAGTTCCCAATCTCGCAAAAATTGGGTGACCCAAACTTTTATATTTAACAGTAGAGAGCATGAACTACTGTCCTCCTGACGAGGTTGAAAATTCCTAAAACGGAAAACATAAATTAATAGTATTATTATTATTAATAATCACAGTAAAACGTAGAAATTGTTTTTACTATGAACTCTGATGCGAGAAGGGAATATCCAAATGAAGTTAGTAAATAAAGGTTAAATAGATGTTAGATTTAAATTTTTTTAAGGCTAAAGGCTATGTAAAGTATTATATATCTCAATAGTTTTATAATTTCAATAATCATTATGAGTAAATTTTTTATATAAAATTAATAAAATTTAATTTAAATTAGATCAAGTATTTGTATAGAGTTTCTTCAATAATCAAAACTAAAATAGTAAAAGAAAAAATTGGGATTAGCTATTAAGTTAATGGTTTGCTAACTTCATAAATAAATCTATTTTTATAAATTTGCTTATATTTGGGATTTTACACTAGTAGTTTATAATCTTCGCAGTTTTAAAGATTTAAATTTTAAGATTAATATAAAGAATAGCAATAACCTTTAAGAATAGAATTCCCCATTTTAGATATAAATTAGATGAAATTAAAATGATCAGGTTGAAACAATTAAAGCTATTTTTCATGATCAAAACTTTTTATATTATTCTTATAATTTATTTCTAGAGAATTACTCCCATCTCTTCGATATTTTAACGTTTCAACGAATGCTTGTAGTAATTATTAAATAGATTAGATTTATTAATACATTTCTAACTTTTATTAAATATCCTAGAAAGTAAAAAATGTTTCATCATTTGAAATACATTTGCAAGTTTTTTCAGACTTTCTATCTTATTTAGATTTTTTGTTTTTTATTTTATTCTAATGTAGCCTTATTATATCGAAGCATTTTAATTTAATGTTTTATTATAAACTTTTAATTATTTAAAATTTTATCTTTTTTACTCTATTAATAAACAAAATAAACTGATATTATAGATGTAGCCTAACTAAGATTATATTTATTTATAGTCCTTAATTTTATAAGCATCCCTTAATATATCTTAAATTGAAGCCATTTTGAACTAAATTTAGATCTTAAACCTTTATAAGTCAGATCAGCATTAAAAATAGCCTGATTAATTCTCTTTTAACTATGCTTTATTCAAGATTGCTTAACTTTTATCTCTAATTTATTTATAAATATAAATTTTACGACTCACTTAAGACATTTATATTGATTATTCTAAGATTAGATTAAATCATCTAATTGGCATTCAATTTTATTGTCTTTTAATTAAATCAAGATTTAAAAAAGTAAACACTTTTGATAATTCTCCAAAGAAAAAAAGTTAGCTAATTTGAATCTAATTTGGATTTAAAGTAAGTGATTTATTAAGAAGGATATGATTAAGTTAAAATTTTCTTTATAGTTATTTTTGGTTAGTAGTAAGCAGAATAATTTAGCTTTGGAGACATTTTGATATATAAAGGTTTAATATATCTGCTATTAAGAATTTATTATATCATATACAAATGTTCTAAATTCCTTTCTAGGAAATTTGTTTATAAGATTCCTATATACTTTATATTAATTTAAGCGGTTAGTTAACTCTCAAGCTTTAATATTTTTACAATGCTACTTAGAGGATTTTAAACTAGTCTTTTTTATTAACTGGATAATTATAATAGATGATGCTTAAGAGATTTTTATAAGAATCTGATTAAAGGGAATTAATTTTAGATTTAACAAGCAACTATTAAATAACTTTCTAGTTAAATTCTTCATTTTAAATGCTAGGCAAAAATGGAGAACTTGGGTATCGATCCCAATGCCTCTCGCATGCTAAGCGAGCGCTCTACCATTTGAGCTAGATCCCCTTATAATATAATATATTAAACTTACTTAAATAGCCTTTATCCTAAATTAGAAGTATACTATTCTATCTTATTATAACTTCTACTTAAAAAATTCATAAATGCATATTGAAGAGTGTAAATCTTAGGATTCTTGCTTATTTTTCTTTTTCAAAAATAAGATTTTAGGCTTTCAATTTATAAAGTTAGTAATAGAAATTAAACCTTCTGTAAATTACCTAAGGAATATAGAAAGAAATGCTTAAGATAAACAAATTTAAATTATCTTATTATTATCTAACTCAAATTACTTAAAGAAGGTAAATTTTATAGATATGATAGACTAGTTGTAAACTAACTATAATTAATGTTATGAAATAATTATCTATCTGGATTTATTTTAGTCTAAGCTTACTTGTAAATGATTATTATAATCTCAAAATAATTTTAGATTTAAACTATAAAAATAAACTATTTATCCAAAAATTAAAAATAGTTCTATTTCTTAAAGTCTTCACTACTTTTTCTAATTTTTTTCATATAATTTTTTTTAATTATACTCTAAGAATAAAAAAAGACATGCTAAGAATATTTTTCTCTTATATACCTAATTTTTATTTGGCTATAAATATAAAAAGATCATTGTGTGCAAAATAAAAATTTAGTCCTTTTTAATATTTTTTAAAATATTTAAAAACTCAAAATTATTTTATTTAAGAAATTATTTCAAATTAGAACTGAGATTCTATAAATAGGGCTTTTGAATACTTTTTTATTAGCTAGAAAATTGTGAGCTAAAGTCATTAATCTTTCAATCAAAAAGCATAAAGCATAAAATATAATTCCGCTTAAACTTAGTTAAGTATTGAATAAAATAAATGAATGCTTAATTAGGATGATAATACTAATTTTCCTAGTACTATTAAACTTTATTATTTAAAAGATTTGATGATATGATGTGTCCTTCTAGATTATCCTCTATCTTAATTTTATTAAAGTTACTAAAGTAAAATAATAAGAATAAATAATAGAAAATAAATCCTTTAGCTTATCTTTTAAAATTTTATATTTCTTATTAACTTTAATGTAAGTTTATTCTATCTTTATGGTATTGTTGAAACCTGAAATTATATAGAAGATGTGCTAGAGAATTTATAAATTGGAAAAAAAGCTTTGACTGATCAAAAGATATTTGGCTTCATCTATTAAGAAGGTCTTTCCAAAAAAATGTTTCCCTTTTTTATGTTTTTTGTTCTTTCTAAGCTTTTATCTTTTTAATTTAGCAAAGAGATATTAAAACCTACTAAAATAAAAAAGGATAAATAATTTATTTATCAAAACTAATTAGATAAAAACTGAAAGACATAGTTAAATTTAAAAAATAAGAACTTAGCAATGAATAACGCTAGAAAATAATTTTAATAGCTATAATTAATTCTATTAAGGATAAAAATGCTTTGAATGTCTTAAAAATTAGGTATGATTATATCATTAAACTAATTTAATAAAAAAACTTGAAAGCAATAATTAAGAACTATATTAAGATAAAAGGAAAGGAGAAAGAAACTGTAAATTATGATATAAACATCTGTTTAATAGACAGGTTGAAATTATAAAGCTACACAAATTAAATAATTTTACAACTATTTAAATAAAATTACCATATCTTAAATTAATAATAGCTAACTAATTTTAATTATTAACTCTCCTTGAAATATTCATTAATTATTTCTATATCCTTAAGCATTTATAATAAATATAAAAAAGAATCATATCTAAAAAAATAAAAAATCTCTCTTATTTCAAAAGTATTTTTATATTAAAAGTCTTAAACTAAACTTTATTTCTTAAGAGATAAAATTTTTCAAGAGAAGTTCGTGATTTTTCTTTATAAAATAGATACAAATTTATTAGGTTTATTCGAATGCTAGCAACACTTATTTATACTTAGAGTATCAAGTTGAATATTGATATGATTAATAATAAATAAATTAGCAATAGGAATATAATTTTTAAACATTGTCTTAAATCTAAACTTTTAGGTAAATTATACTTAATTAAATACCTACTTTTAATTGAATATTATATCTACAATAAATAAATTTGTCTTATTTCAAAAGAAAAGGAGTCATCGAAATATCCTTTTGCATTATTTAAATAATAGTAAATTTTATATAAATTATTTAAACTTAATAATAGTAAAATTATATAACAAATAAGCTTTATTCCTTAACCTAAAGTTTTAATTAATTAGATAAAAAGAATTATACAGAATTATTAAGAGAGAATTGTGACGTATAAAAATTACAAATTAAAACTAAATAAAACAAAAATATTAAAACTTATAACAAGAAAATTAAAAAAACATTTTGTAAATAAAAGTCAAAATTTATTAGATATAATATTCAACTTGTTAGAAAATAAAGATAAAATGGAAATAGGATTGTTTATCTTAGTTAGAAATATACTAAATTAATTAAAGTTCAAATTTAATTTTTTAATTTATATTTATTTATCAATTATTTTTCAATCAAACCTCTTTTTTTATACTTTAACAATAATCCTCGAAGGTTTTAATAAAATCTTTAAAATCCCGCTTAAATCTAATTTATTTTAGATAGATCCATTTTTTATGTAAGATTTAAATTAAAAAAGTTTTATACATAATTTAGAATTTTAAAATATGAGAATGTTTATAATTTTCAAGCCTAAAATTTAATTAAAACTTAAGAGTAATTATAAAGGAAGATTATAATTAAATATTAATATACAAAAAAATAAAATCCAAGGCTTTATAATGTGAGCCCCATAATCACCATTATTTTAATTTTAAGTCACTTTTAAAGAATCAAAGGAAATCATTTAACTTTATATAGCAAGATTTTAGTCCTCAAAGATTCTAATAAATCTTTAGTAAAAAACATTAAGAAAGATAAATTTTTAAAGTTTAAATAGACTAGATATTCAAATTCTGATTCTAGTTATTTTTAAATTTAATAAAAGAGCTCAAAAATGAATATTAAGAAAAATAAATAATCACTAGGAAATAGTTTACTTATTAAACCTAAAATTCTAAAAATAATTTTTCAACAACGATATGTATACAAATGAAGAATATAGAGATTTGAAATTATATTACTCTTTATAATCTTTATTTATTAGCATATATTCTCTGTTTTATTAATAATAAAAGTAGAATAAACTAAGATTATTCCTTTAAGAAAACAATTTTTAATTTTAAAAATATTCGTTTTAAATAGCCTTAATAACAAAATTTGCGATTTTCTTAAGCAAAATTTAATGTTCTTAAAGTTTAGTTCTTTTGTAATAGATAAATATATAAAATTAAGCAATGAATATTTTCATAAAGTTTACTCAGTAATTATTTTCTAATTTATCAATACTTACATCAATTTCTTTTAAATTGTAAATCTTCCTAATAAAAAATTTATAATATAATAAAAGTAAAATATTAAAGAAATTGTATGTGACATATCAAAATTTATATATAGCAATATAATAATTTTCAATTATTCAATTTAAACTTCTGCTTTACTTTTATTTTGATCATTTTAAAGTTAATTTTATAATTTTTTTCTTTAAACTTTTAATATATTTTTTGATTTTTTTTAAGTAAATTAAGAATTTTGTTATCCTTTTTTAAATATTTTTATTTTTTGGTGTCTTTTTAAGCAGGATAAAAACAAATTAAGCAAAAATGAATTTAAGTATAAATTTTTTCTAAGGTTAATAATTAAAGAGCATGGTAATCTTTTTAGTTAACCTAGCAATTAATTATTGTTCAAAGTAAAATAATCAAATTTACTATATTTTAGACTTTCTCTGATTTTTTTATTTCGATTTTTCTTTTTTTTGCTTTGATTTGTATATTACATTATTTTACTCTTTAGTTCGAGCAATTTACTATCAACTGTATGCTTGAATTAAAATCCTTTTAGATTATTACCAAATCAGCTTTCTTTGTTAAATAACTAAAAACTTTGGATTTTTTCTTAAGATACATTCCAAAGGAAAAAATTAAAAGAGTAATAAAATAAAAAAATATTATATCTTAGATATTATTACTTCCATCTAAATAAATTAGAAGAACCTAATTAATTCCTCAACTTCTCTCGTAGATATGCTTATAATTCCTTAAAAAAGTATCTATCTAGTTTATCTAATAATTTATTATTTCGTTATTATTAAGTCTAGAAATAAAATTTTTGGATTTTAATATTATGAGATATTGAAAACAATGAAAACATTTATAAAATAATTTTTTTGCTTTAACTAATAAAATTTATTTGGATATAAATTTATTTTCGTGATATCTAAAATTATTTATAAATGTGGTAGAATTCTACAATCACATAATCAAATTAGAATAATATTAATTCTTACGAGACTTAGACATTTAAAAGTTAGGCCAACTAATATGGATATAATAGCAATGTTAAAGAGCAAATCGTAGAAGAACAAATGTTTAAAGAAAATTCCATTTTTCAGTTTCAAGATATGAGTTATATAAACTCAGAAAGTCAGATAAAAGAGATTTTAATCAATATATCCTAGCAAATATTATAGGCTCATTCTTTCATTCAGAACGAAGTGGCGTAAATTTTAAAAGGTTCTTTATTTAGCAAAAGCTTAGAAATTTGGTAAACCATTTCTCAATCTATTCCTACTCTCGCTTCTCAGCCGAATTCCATCTAGTATTTACCTGATCTAACTATAAATTAAAACCAGGATTAATAAATGAATGAAAACAATTATGATTTACAATATCTGAAATAAATAATCTTAAAAGGAAGACAAGAAATACTCTCGCTTCAATAGAAATCATTGCAATTTCTAGACTTCATAAAGCATATTGTTTAAAATTCATCGAACTAAACTTTATAATAGACATAACTCGACAACTAAAGAATTAGTGAAGAGGCTTATAATCAAGCTTTTAAGTAGTATGATCTCATATTTAAATTAGATAGCATATAATCTTATAACTCTCAAACGAGTACGGAAAATTAAGTTAACAATTCTAATTACTAAGAAAAATAAAAATAATCATTTTCTTAGTATAGCTAAATGATTTTGGAATAAGCTGAGTAAATAATCAATAGCTAACGTATTATAAACTACTAATAGCCATAAGCGCGATAATATAAAAGTCCTTTTTAGTAAATTTCTCTAGTAAATTAAGAAGTTTAATGTGAAATTTTAAATTCTTAAATAGATAAGTTAAAACAGTAAAATGAAGAACTAAATAGTGAATTAAGCTAAGTACTTAGTTAGATAAGTAGTTAAACTTAATAAATAAATGAACTAAATTAAAAAATTAGAGACTAAGAAAAATCTATTAATCAAAGGTAAGAAAAGATATTACAACTAGAAGAGCAAAACTAGAATTTAATTAGATAATTAAAAGAAAATTAAGATTAATAATCTTAATAATTTTCAAAGTAAAGCAAGGAAATTTAAGAACTAAAAGGAAAAAATAAAAATTTGGACTCATAAAATAAGTAATATCTTTAATAAATAAATGATTTTGACTAAATTAAGAATTAAGAAAAATAAGTATTACAAAAATAGTTAAACTAAGCAGAAGATAATAATAACTAATTAAACTAATAATTATAAAGTTTGTCCTAATAGTTAAAAGAAATGGAGACATAATAAGCAAAAATGAAATCTGATCTTAAATCTAAAGAAGAATAATTAAGATAATATATCTTATAATATTAAAAAAACTAATAAACAAATTAGTCTCAAGAGACTTAGATTAAATAGTTGAACTAGCAAATAAATGAATTAAATTTAATAATTTAAAAAAACTAACAAAATAGTCAGAATCAAGAAAACTAGATACTATAGTAATAATAAAGCATTTCATAGTTAAAAAACTAAATAAATGATTTAAATGGTAAACTAAAAGATTCTGATTTAAAAATTTCAGCTTTTAACTAAATTATTAATAAAAATGAATAAGAAATTAATTAATAGAATAATAGAAAATATTAACTTTAATAGTAGTAAAACTTTAATTATAATTAAATCAACTAAGTAAATATTCAACCATAATTAAGATTAAAGGGTATTTAAAGTTAAAAATATACTCTAGAAGATGTGATGAAGTTATTAGAGAAATATGGAGCTAATTCTTCACCTTAAGCTTATATAAGAATATGGTAATATAAAGATCTTATTCCTAATAATAAAGTGTTAAACTAACTTTAAGTAATAGGTAGAGGAGGATAAGCTATTGTCTATAAAATAGAAATATAAAATATAGAATATGCTTTAAAAGTAATGATTCAAAAGAAAGGAACTGATGAGCAATAATTGCTAATCGACTTTTATCAAGAATGTTAATCACTTCTTAGTATTAATGATACAAGAGTACTTAGACTTATAGGAGTAGTAGTAGAAAAACATGAATAAGAACTTATTTTATGTATCATTACTAATTTCTAATAGAAAGGAAATTTATACAATATCATATAAAGTAAAAAACTTTTTTAAGAGGTTAAAGATAAAAAATAAAGATTTGAAAAGAAATTAAGACTTTTATAATAAATTACAGAAGGAGTGAGTGCCATTCATAATGCTAATTTAATACATAGAGATTTAAAATCTTAAAACATTCTTCTAAATGACAATGATAGTCCTAAAATAGCTGACTTAGGTTTAACAAGAAAGGATGAAATTGAATTTACAGAGCAAGGTAGAGGAACAGTTCAATGAATGGCTCCTGAATAGTTTTAATTTAAGTTTTATAAATAAAGCGATATTTGATCATTAGCTTGTATTGCTATAGAAATATTTAATGAATCTCTTCTATGACCCTAAAATTGCACACCTGAATAAATAAGAAATTTGATAGTAAATTAGAGATAAACTCCATAATTTTCAGATGAAATAAAAGAAAATAAAAATTTAGAAGAGTTATTAAGGAAATGCTTAAGTTACAATTATAAAGAAAGACCTAATATTTAAGAAATTCTATAATCTTTATAGCAAATAAAATTAGATTAAAGCAAACTAAAGGAAAAAGTATATAAAAACTAAGAATAAATCATAAGTTAAGATATCTAAATTTAATAATCTTAAAATTAATAAGAAAATAATAAAAAAGCACAGATAGATCATTAAATTAATGGTGAAAATGTTACTGAAGGATTTAATTTTTCCTTAAATATACCTTCGATAAAACTTTAATAAAATTAATTTGAAAAAAATGAGGATTGAATAAATAATTAAAATAAATAAAATGTTTCAGAATAAAAAGAATAATGAAATATTTAAAAGACTTATTAAGAGCAATTTTTTTGCGGAGTTTGCTAGTAGAACTTAATCATAAAAAAACACTAAATAGTCTTAAATTGTAAATGCATAGTGTGCTTAGAATGCTTAAAATAATAAATACAAAATTTGATTAAGCAATAAAAATACTAATTTTTTGATTTTACATGTCCTTATGAAAATTGTAAGTAAATATTAGAATGAAATTAAGAAAATTAATCATATGAAAACTCATAAATAATAGAAAAGCTTTTAGATCAAGACTAGATAGAATTTATAAAAAGGAAAAGAATGAAAGAGCAAAGATTGAAGCAATGCCCAAAATGTCAGAGTTATATTCCTAAATAGGAATGAAACGATATTTTATGTAATAAGTGCAAAACTGAATTTTGTATTTATTGCTATAAGGAGAAATAAGAATGTGAAAAAGGATAGTTATGTAATAAAAGCCAAAAAGACTGCTTAATAATGTGATAAAAGACTTTAGATAATTTCAATTAAATTAAAAAGTTTATATTATACTTATCACTTAAACTTAAATTTTAAGTACTCTCATTAAAGAATTTCTCTAAGTTTAAATATACTTAAATGTTGATAATATACATACTTATATCAAATACTAATTTTCTTTCATATATAATAAAGGAATGAAAAGCTAAAAATATTAATAATTAATATATGCATTTATACGCTAGATTAATAATAAAATGCTTATAAATAAATCATTAAATAAATGAGTGAAATTCATATAAGTCGATTAAAGGAAAATAATAGAAAACTATATAAAATGTTATATAATATAATAATAATTAATTTAAGTTATTTCACCTTTATTTGGTTAATCACAAATCAAGAGTTTAATGTTAAATAAAAGAAACTTCATATTTGCTTGGATCTTACTTATCATAAGTCTCGAGGATTTTTAATTTGTTTTTCTGAGAGTTTCTGATAGATCGATTCACATTCAATTCTTATTTAATTCGTTAATTGTATGCTATATATTTGGAGCTTCTTTGATTAGTTGGAGTATTTTTCCAATAGACTAAACCTTCACTTGTACAGTATATTCTAAATATATCTTACCATTTATTTTACATTAATCTCTTTTATTTTTATTAAAATTTGTAGCAATTTCTTACTTTATATCCTGAACGCTTTTAATATCATCATATCATTATTTTCCTTTAGGGAATATATTTTGCTACAGGTTGTTATCTATTTCCATTAGGTTATTTTATATTTAGGATTTTTCTCGTTTACATATTTTTGAGTTTTAAATTTCTCTTACTATTTGCTCTGTAAAATCCTACCCTAAATTTGTTACAAGTACGAGTTTAGAGCTAATTACTATGGTAGTGTTAAATTTTTGATTTTAGAATTTCCATAGAGTTTAATAATTCATTTGTTCGTTGACTTAGATCTTTAATATTATTTACTAATTCTTAATTCTCTATCTAAAGAAGGTAGAGATCATTTACTTCATTTTGCTAAGTGCTATTAAATTTTGTTGGTGAATTGTGCTATTTCTTAGGTGGTATTTTATTTATAATTAGTAAGAAAGGTAAAAGTATTGTAATTGAAAAAAGCATAATATAAATAATATCTTATTATATACATATATATTTAAAAATATTGCTTAGAACTTCCTAAAAAAATTAAATTAAATAAATAAAAAATTTCCTATTTTATAAGCTTAAAACTTATTTAAAGCTTTAAACTATTGATGCTTTTATCCTTGAATAAAAATTTATCTTAGTTTAAATTAATATTTAGTAGTTTTTAGAACTTTAAGTCTTGGTTATATAGAAGGAGACAAATAAATTTTGATGTTTATATTATTAAATTGCTTACCCTTCCTATAATTATATTATAATTTTTAAGCTTTAAATAAGTTCTAATTTAATCCTTCATTTATAAATTGTCTTATTTAATTAATATATATGAGTTTATTTATTTATATTGTTTTATATATAGCTAATCTTAGTAAGTCTATTATAAAGAGATTACTCTCATTTAAATTTAATTTATTTTAAGTTTTAAAATTCTAACTATTCATTTTTAGCGCTTTTTGCGTACAAATATAGTCAAATAATTAACTTATAATAAATATTTTTTTAAATACTAATAAAATAGTTTGAATAGCTGTATTATTTGGTCTGAATCAGTCTTTTATCCTTCTGTTAAATAAATAATTTAATCATACCAGAATTTAAATATTACCTTATAATTTAAAAATGTAAGTGTTAGAGTTGTTATATTTAATTTTCTTATACAATTTAGATTATTTATAAGATAATTTTATTCAAAAAACCTTAATCACAAATATTATTTTTTAGAAAGGAGAAATATTATTATTTTTATTTATATTAATAAATGGTTACCTTCAAAAGGGCTTTAATAACACTTCCTTTGAGTAGGAGAGAAAATCTGAAGTACTTTCTTCTACCACATTTTCTCTTTAATTAGTCCAATCTTTTTTATTACGAATGGAAACCAGACTCATAACACAAGCGCTCAAACTGCACAGAACTAAATTTACTGATTGAACGAACATGAATAATAATACGCTCAACGGGAAAGAGATATTAATATATCTATGATTGGATAGACTTCACTAAAAGGATGAACATAAAGTAAGAAAGGAATGAAGTGGTAAAAAATACATAACCTAAGCAATAATTTGATAAAAGAATGAACAACATATTTCAACCAAACATCCCTAAAGACTAAATGGCAAGAGTCTACTAAAATGTCTATGACGATCAATTAGATATGGTTGCCGCGTTTTTAACCACTTTCTGGAAAATACTGATTTAGTAGAGAAAAAGTCATAGAATAAGAAGTAATACAGTGTTTAGGAATCAAATATAGAGCGAGTACGGACAAGCAGTGATCAAATTCATTATTAAACGAAGCGGAATAGTATATTTGGTCTTCAGCATGAAGGAGGATACTAGTAAATTCGTGTAATTCAGGGAAGGAACATTCTAAGCCGTTAGAATTCCTATCTAAACAAGAAATTAATTAGATTTCTTTGGCATTCATAACTGGGTAGTTTACTTCATACTAAAAGAATATTAAAATATAAGGAAGTAATGGAAATAATGAGGTAATATGTAAAATATTGAGGAGAAGTATAGCATATATACCTTAACACTACAATGCTAACTGGTAGCAGTGTAATGCACCTAGATTTAAAAGATATAGACGAACAAAGAGGATACCAGAAGTAATAGACCTGAATGGAAACAAAATGAGAATACAACGTCCAGTAAATTTTATTTGCTGCATATGCAAATTGAAAGGGCACACAGATCAAGAATGTAGAAGGGTGGAAGCAGCAAAAAGGTAAAAATTACATCCAAGAGAATTAGAGATGCTTGAAGGATATTTTAAATTAACAATAAGCAAAACAGATTTAAAAGTAAATTAAGAAATTAAGAGGATAATTGAAGAAGAATAAATGACTATAGAGGAAGCAAGGGAAGAAAAGAAGGAATTAAAGAAAGGAGATTAGAAAAATAATAAAAAAAACTAAAAAATTAAATAATTAAAAATTTTTTGCTAAATGAATAAACAAGAATTATTTTTCATCAAAATAGAATTGGACATATGAAAGGTAGAGGAAGAGATTGTTCAAAGAACTAAATAAAATAGAAAGTAATCAACTAAATAATAAGATATAATAAAAAACAAAACAGAGAAAAGGATATGATAAGTTATGGTAAAAACTCTAAAAACTACAGAAGAAATAAAATCTAACAAAATAGCATAATGGAGTCGTAAAAAGTGTAAATAAAGAAAAAAAGCAAAAAGAAATAGAACAAGCTCTAGAAGAAAAAGAATAAGATGAAAGATAAAAGTGAGAAGTTAGCAAACTGAAAAAACTTTAATTAGAATTTACAAGGCTCATTAAAAGTAGATTAAGAAGATTTAAATGTCATTCTTGATATTAGTCTTTAAGATTAAGTTATTTTATTAAACATTCCTTTAAGTACTGATAAAGTAACCCGCAATGCTATATTACAAACATATTCTGCTATAAGTAAATAAAAATTCTATCAAATATTTTATAATATGAGAAAAATTAACTCCATATTAATTAATATTAATAGCTCATTTTTTAAGGAGTTATTCTACATTAGAAGAAGAATTTGAATCCCCATTGCAAAGAAGTTGCATTCAAATATATAGCTGCAATGTAGAAAGCTGTTTTTTTAACTGATGAGATATAAGAATGTAACTCCTTAACATTTTAAAATTTTATGTATACTTTTTACATTACCTAAAGCAGAATATGGAGGAGACTTAGTACCATAAAGTATTCAAAAAGGAGTAACTGGAGTTCCGAATGGAATTGAATCAGGCATGAGATTAATTTCAAGAAAAGCTTTTTAAGTAGCAACTTCAACATTTAATGAATCATGTTATATAGACCTGAATTGAATACCTTTTAAGCACATTATGGCTATAAAATGAAACATGAAAGTGTTGATTTTCCAAGTTCAACAATAGGTTCTCTTTTCATTAATTTATGGAAAAAAGGATTTCAATACTACGATTAAGTGTAGCAACTATCAGACCTTTATAATATCGATCTGCAGAATTCATAGAATAATAATAATCTTAAAACTTTTACTAAACATATAAGAGAAAAAATGCAACAATCTTCTACAAAGTAGCTACTAAAAAATTTATGAGAATGAAAACAGCTAAAGTATATACTGAATAATTTGGTAATCTTTAACAATTTCCACATATTACTTATACGAAATTAAACAAATAGTATTGACGAGAAATTATCAGTATATATAGACTTAGAACCTAAACTTATAATTTTCGTAAGGATCTTTAAGATCGTCATTACCCTATTGATAATCCCTATTTTATGTGGAGAGTATGAGATTTTCGAGCATATCTTTAATGTGTGTACTATTCTAATATAATGAATTTATTATCGGAAAAGATCGGAAGATATGACTTAAGGCGCCTTGTACTATACGATCAAGAATATCTAAACTCATTTTCAAGGTCTAAATTGGAGTATTTAGACGTATAGATCAAAATATTTCACAAGAAGCTAATGACAAAGAGACTTGAGATTCTAGAAATGGAGAAAGCAAAAAAGGAAGAAGTTAAAGATGAATAGAAAGAAGAACTAATTAAAGAAAAATGATGAGATTTAAACAAGATTAAAAAACAATTTAAAAACATTTACTAACGTCTATAATTGAAAGAAACAATTCTTACAATTAAAACGTCAAAAAACTCTTTTAGTTTAAATTTAATTTTAATTTAATAATTCATTTTTTAAAAGGATTCTGGTTTCTAGTCGACCGAGGAGGTAATCCGGTGCAGTCATATCTGCATTGCAAGTACTCTTGCAATAGATGCCACCACAAAAAAGTAAGGACGGGCCCATTGTGTGATAAGTCTAACTTGTTTGAGGTTTCTCTCTATCGGTACGAGAAGTCGACTATAGGGAACCGAAATCCAGATCTAAGAGTTATTCTGATTTTACATGTCTTTAATCTGATCAGGAATTTAGAAAACAACAAAGACATGACTGAGATCCCAAATAACTATTATTTAGAAGAATTTAACCTAATTGGGTCATTTGACGCAAATAGTGAAACATTCTCTAACTATTTCTAGCTCCAGTCTTTGGAAGAATTACAAGAATTTAAAGAGTGAAGGCAACCAATTTTGATTATATAAACGGAAAGAAGAAGATAGGAATCAAAGAGACCAGATGAATCTAGAAAAATTTCTAGCCTATTATTAATAATTAAATTTGGTTTCTTTATTTTTTCGTGGTGAGCCAAACAATGGAGGTACTACGCTAATTTAATCTATTAAATTGATATAAAAGTTTCAGAGAATTCTATTCTGAAATTAGAAACTTTTGCTGCACATTGTAGATTAAAAATTATATTTCCTCTAATTTATTCACAAGCCAAGTAATTATTTCTTTTTAGTTAACTGGCTACCGATTAATATTAACTTTATTTAATATCTACTTTCTTTTCCTTTAGGAAAGTAATGACTACATATTTTAAAATCTTTATGCTAAGCTTTATTCAATAGAAAAATTAAAAAATGGCTTATAATAATTTTTGAGCATACGTTATGAGCTTGAAAGTTCTATTAAACCAACCGCAAATACAAGCACTACATAAATTCTTGAGTAGATAGTAAATCCTATCTATTTTTCTTCTAGATATCTAATAATTATGCCGTAGTAAAATAGCAAGAAAAAGACCATGTCTGCTTCCTTTTAGAAGTATTTTTTTAATTTTAAATGATCTTATAAGACAACCATCTTTATTAAATTAAGCATTATAATTGTCATAAAATTATTTTAAATCAAAAAATTAAATTTAAAGATAATCTTAATCTTTTAAATTATCAAATAGCAAATTCTTTGATATAATAAATAAAATATTTTGATTATAGAGCGAGTAATATCTCGTTGTATGCAGCTCTTTTATTACTTAAATATATGTCCAATAATATCGAACATTTTTTCTGTGTCATTTAGGGTAGCTATTAGTTGCGTTTTATATCATTTCTACTATATAGATCAATAATCTTTTAAATATTTAAATTTTATTTGATTGCAGAGTGTTTGAGAATGGATTCTAATTAAGTTGGAGGCAAAATATTTCTTTTATAAATAAATTTATAAAATATTTAATTTATTGCTTTTTTCATATATTTTTACTAAAATATTTTTAAATCAATAGTATGTCGGTTTGTCAAATACTCTTATTTTCCTATTTAAATTAGGAAGAAATTTTACTTCTTTCATTGCATTGGTACAGTAATTATTTTGAACATTCTATTTATAAAATTTGTAATTTTTTATGCAAATCTTCACCTGCATAGTTGATAAAATCCGCTTTGATATTATCATTACCTGAGGTTATATTATTTGCTAACTAGGAAGAGGATAGAAAGCTAAGGAAGGAGAACGAGAAGCTAGCCGAACAAATCCAACATGGATTACAAGAAACCCTAGATCTCAGGATGGCAAAATAGGAGAGGGAACTTTACGCTCTTTGGAATTACTAGAGAGAGTAATTCAGTTAGACGAACTCCTAAGTACAGAAAATTCAAGATTAGAGTCAACAGATCGAAAATATATTACAAAGCCAGAAAAACCTCCAAAACAAGCAGAATCCACTGGAGTAGAATTTAAATTCCGATAGGATGGAAATAGAAAAGACCTCTAAATTGGAAATGCAACAAGTACCAAAGGTGAGAAAACTTTGTTATTATTGCAAGAGTTCATGACACCTATGAAGACAATGGGCAGCTTTCCAGAAAATCAAGGCGAAATCTTGGAAAAGACAAGTCCAAATATCAATAAGGAGAAAGAAAAATTAAATTTGATGCAGAGGAAATGGGGAAGTATATAGAAAAAATCGAATCTCGAACCTGAAAAACTTGGAGTAGGAGTAAGAACTAAATAAGGTGTGAGAAAAAAGACAAGATGAACAAGATTCAAGGTAATTACAGCTAGACTCAAGTAAGAAAATTCTAACTTTAAAGCTTCTTTTAAGCAGTGACTTGATGTCTGCCAACAATTTTAATTTAATTAATTAATAAGTTAGCTAGTTATTAAATAAAAAATATAAGCAAGCTTTAAATAATAATATCTTTTTATAATTTATATTATAAAGTGTAATCCAATTGAATAGATTCAAATATACTAATTTATTTTATAATTATTATTTTAGCTATTAATTCTTTCTTATATTTTATCCTTCATACTTTAAAGCTTCTATACACTGATTTATTCTTCATAATATCTTATAATTGTGACTATATAGTATCTGCTATTTTATACTAATAATTTATAAAGGCTTTTATAGTTTTGTTCTATATTTTCTGCTTATATTAAAAATTCCTTTAATTTGCATAGACTAAAGTATATGAAGACATTTAACTAATAATTAGCATAAACTTATGAAAATAAAAGCTTAAAGAATGTTTAATGCAATTGAAGCATTATATTAGTCTACTTTTTACTAAGCTATCACTTCTTATACCTATTTAGACTATAATCTTTTGAAGTTTAATTAAATTAATGTAACTAAATCCTGTAATTATTTTGATTTTAATGTTGATAGATTAAATAAGAAATTTAAGTTAGTTAGTTATTTTAGCTTCATGGGAGAAATTATAAAAGCTATTTTAATCTTATTATATAAAGGAAGAAGATTTCCTAAAATATAAAGAAGAAATTAGTAGTAGAATTTATTTCTTACTTCATAGAAAGGCTTAAACTATTAAATACAATGACATTTAACTGAGCATTCAAATGTATTATTTCCTTAAAAAGTGGCAAATATGGTTAATAATAAAGAGTCTATTTGTGAAGATAGAAGTAATAATAAAAATGATGAGTATAGAAATCATAGAAGAATAGCCTTTATTAGATTTATTAGCCTTAAATTTCTTTTATTAGGCTATTTATAAAATAATTTATGTATAATTATAACATTTTTTATAAAATCTATATATCTATTATAAAATAATTTATGTATAATTATAACATTTTTTATAAAATCTATATATCTATTATAAAATAATTTATGTATAATTATAACATTTTTTATAAAATCTATATATCTATTATAAAATAATTTATGTATAATTATAACATTTTTTATAAAATCTATATATCTATTATAAAATAATTTATGTATAATTATAACATTTTTTATAAAATCTATATATCTATTATAAAATAATTTATGTATAATTATAACATTTTTTATAAAATCTATATATCTATTATAAAATAATTTATGTATAATTATAACATTTTTTATAAAATCTATATATCTATTATAAAATAATTTATGTATAATTATAACATTTTTTATAAAATCTATATATCTATTATAAAATAATTTATGTATAATTATAACATTTTTTATAAAATCTATATATCTATTATAAAATAATTTATGTATAATTATAACATTTTTTATAAAATCTATATATCTATTATAAAATAATTTATGTATAATTATAACATTTTTTATAAAATCTATATATCTATTATAAAATAATTTATGTATAATTATAACATTTTTTATAAAATCTATATATCTATTATAAAATAATTTATGTATAATTATAACATTTTTTATAAAATCTATATATCTATTATAAAATAATTTATGTATAATTATAACATTTTTTATAAAATCTATATATCTATTATAAAATAATTTATGTATAATTATAACATTTTTTATAAAATCTATATATCTATTATAAAATAATTTATGTATAATTATAACATTTTTTATAAAATCTATATATCTATTATAAAATAATTTATGTATAATTATAACATTTTTTATAAAATCTATATATCTATTATAAAATAATTTATGTATAATTATAACATTTTTTATAAAATCTATATATCTATTATAAAATAATTTATGTATAATTATAACATTTTTTATAAAATCTATATATCTATTATAAAATAATTTATGTATAATTATAACATTTTTTATAAAATCTATATATCTATTATAAAATAATTTATGTATAATTATAACATTTTTTATAAAATCTATATATCTATTATAAAATAATTTATGTATAATTATAACATTTTTTATAAAATCTATATATCTATTATAAAATAATTTATGTATAATTATAACATTTTTTATAAAATCTATATATCTATTATAAAATAATTTATGTATAATTATAACATTTTTTATAAAATCTATATATCTATTATAAAATAATTTATGTATAATTATAACATTTTTTATAAAATCTATATATCTATTATAAAATAATTTATGTATAATTATAACATTTTTTATAAAATCTATATATCTATTATAAAATAATTTATGTATAATTATAACATTTTTTATAAAATCTATATATCTATTATAAAATAATTTATGTATAATTATAACATTTTTTATAAAATCTATATATCTATTATAAAATAATTTATGTATAATTATAACATTTTTTATAAAATCTATATATCTATTATAAAATAATTTATGTATAATTATAACATTTTTTATATAAAATCTATATATCTATTATAAAATAATTTATGTATAATTATAACATTTTTTATAAAATCTATATATCTATTATAAAATAATTTATGTATAATTATAACATTTTTTATAAAATCTATATATCTATTATAAAATAATTTATGTATAATTATAACATTTTTTATAAAATCTATATATCTATTATAAAATAATTTATGTATAATTATAACATTTTTTATAAAATCTATATATCTATTATAAAATAATTTATGTATAATTATAACATTTTTTATAAAATCTATATATCTATTATAAAATAATTTATGTATAATTATAACATTTTTTATAAAATCTATATATCTATTATAAAATAATTTATGTATAATTATAACATTTTTTATAAAATCTATATATCTATTATAAAATAATTTATGTATAATTATAACATTTTTTATAAAATCTATATATCTATTATAAAATAATTTATGTATAATTATAACATTTTTTATAAAATCTATATATCTATTATAAAATAATTTATGTATAATTATAACATTTTTTATAAAATCTATATATCTATTATAAAATAATTTATGTATAATTATAACATTTTTTATAAAATCTATATATCTATTATAAAATAATTTATGTATAATTATAACATTTTTTATAAAATCTATATATCTATTATAAAATAATTTATGTATAATTATAACATTTTTTATAAAATCTATATATCTATTATAAAATAATTTATGTATAATTATAACATTTTTTATAAAATCTATATATCTATTATAAAATAATTTATGTATAATTATAACATTTTTTATAAAATCTATATATCTATTATAAAATAATTTATGTATAATTATAACATTTTTTATAAAATCTATATATCTATTATAAAATAATTTATGTATAATTATAACATTTTTTATAAAATCTATATATCTATTATAAAATAATTTATGTATAATTATAACATTTTTTATAAAATCTATATATCTATTATAAAATAATTTATGTATAATTATAACATTTTTTATAAAATCTATATATCTATTATAAAATAATTTATGTATAATTATAACATTTTTTATAAAATCTATATATCTATTATAAAATAATTTATGTATAATTATAACATTTTTTATAAAATCTATATATCTATTATAAAATAATTTATGTATAATTATAACATTTTTTATAAAATCTATATATCTATTATAAAATAATTTATGTATAATTATAACATTTTTTATAAAATCTATATATCTATTATAAAATAATTTATGTATAATTATAACATTTTTTATAAAATCTATATATCTATTATAAAATAATTTATGTATAATTATAACATTTTTTATAAAATCTATATATCTATTATAAAATAATTTATGTATAATTATAACATTTTTTAAAATCTATATATCTATTATAAAATAATTTATGTATAATTATAACATTTTTTATAAAATCTATATATCTATTATAAAATAATTTATGTATAATTATAACATTTTTTATAAAATCTATATATCTATTATAAAATAATTTATGTATAATTATAACATTTTTTATAAAATCTATATATCTATTATAAAATAATTTATGTATAATTATAACATTTTTTATAAAATCTATATATCTATTATAAAATAATTTATGTATAATTATAACATTTTTTATAAAATCTATATATCTATTATAAAATAATTTATGTATAATTATAACATTTTTTATAAAATCTATATATCTATTATAAAATAATTTATGTATAATTATAACATTTTTTATAAAATCTATATATCTATTATAAAATAATTTATGTATAATTATAACATTTTTTATAAAATCTATATATCTATTATAAAATAATTTATGTATAATTATAACATTTTTTATAAAATCTATATATCTATTATAAAATAATTTATGTATAATTATAACATTTTTTATAAAATCTATATATCTATTATAAAATAATTTATGTATAATTATAACATTTTTTATAAAATCTATATATCTATTATAAAATAATTTATGTATAATTATAACATTTTTTATAAAATCTATATATCTATTATAAAATAATTTATGTATAATTATAACATTTTTTATAAAATCTATATATCTATTATAAAATAATTTATGTATAATTATAACATTTTTTATAAAATCTATATATCTATTATAAAATAATTTATGTATAATTATAACATTTTTTATAAAATCTATATATCTATTATAAAATAATTTATGTATAATTATAACATTTTTTATAAAATCTATATATCTATTATAAAATAATTTATGTATAATTATAACATTTTTTATAAAATCTATATATCTATTATAAAATAATTTATGTATAATTATAACATTTTTTATAAAATCTATATATCTATTATAAAATAATTTATGTATAATTATAACATTTTTTATAAAATCTATATATCTATTATAAAATAATTTATGTATAATTATAACATTTTTTATAAAATCTATATATCTATTATAAAATAATTTATGTATAATTATAACATTTTTTATAAAATCTATATATCTATTATAAAATAATTTATGTATAATTATAACATTTTTTATAAAATCTATATATCTATTATAAAATAATTTAT